>BRDA01005848.1:112083-134102 GCA_036984385.1 Crenuchus spilurus | reverse complement strand
TATTTCTAAACTTGAGAAACTGGTCTCCTCTGTCCCCAGACTTCTGTTGAGTGTTGTAAGAAGAAGGGGTGATGCCACACAGTGGTAAAAATGGCCTTGTCCCAACTATATTGGGATTTGTTGACGACATGAAATTTTGAAAAAACATTTTCCCCTTAAAATGATACATTTAAACTTTTGATCTGTGATTTGTGTTCTATTCTGAATCAAATATTAGATGTTGGCACCTCCACATCATTGCATTCAGTTTTTATTAACAATTTGTTTAATGTCCCAACTTTTTTGGAATCCGGTTTGTAATATTCAGATTATTGCAGTTAAAGTAATGGGTTATAAAGTTTGCCCTGGTGCCAAAAACTGACTGGCAAAGAAATTGATTTCCAAACACAGGTAGTGTACAACTCTAAAGGTTGTGTTTTTCCCAGTGTTAAACAAACGTTGAGCGTGTTGGGTCATTTTGTTGGGTACTGAACACTAATAACATGTCTGAGAGAAATTATCTGAAAGTCTGGATGTCAGTTGCTGAAAGTCTTTCCACAGTCCACCGACGGCGTCTCAGAGACATGTTACCCATGAGCAAAAACACGATTAAGTACCTATTCCACCTGCAGTGGATTGATTCTCATCTAAGACATATGTGTGCTTACTGAGATTAGTTTTTGGGGTTAAAAATCCAAATGAAAATATGCTGCTGTATGAGATATAGCCTCGTACTAGATAATATGTCCTTGTTTGCATTGGCAGTCTTAGCCCATGTGATGCCCTGAGCTTCACATACATATTTTTCATATTCTTTTGATATTGATGTACAAAGTAGTCTAGATTTCAATCCTGTGCTGAACCAGTTGGAGCTAAATTTTGTTCTGTGTACACTTTCTGTATGCAAAATGACAAAGTCTAAGGTGTTCCATAGTTTGGGGGCCATGACACTGAAGGATCTGCCACTCCCCTGCAGTGACCGGTTTAGGGACAATCAACTTTTTACGTTCAGACATTAACATTTATCTTAAACATGAATGTTACTGTGTGCGCTTCAGTAAGTGACTTGTTCCTTTGACGCACTAATGTTAGAGAGGTACTGGTCTGCTTTGCTTATGCAATTTTTAGTTTATTGCTGTAACTCAAGCTGTGAGATAAATTTGTTGGCTGACTGACCAATTTACTATCGTTACAAATTGTGTGAACTTGGGAACCTGACATAAATGTTGTTTTTCACACTTAATGTAACACAGATGGCTGCATCTTATTTATTTATTGGGTCAAACTGGTAACCCAGCACAGTTGGGTTGAAATGACCCATGCTGCTTTTCTTCATATTGGACCCAGTGCTGGGCTGACAATTTGACCCATATTGGGTTATTTTTATCCCAATGTGTTGGATGTTTGTACTAAAATATTTATTTCTTGATTTGAAATAGACAGTATTCCAGATCAGATGCTGCACTCCTGCAATGATCAATAATTGATATTCAGTGCTGCAATGTTAATGGTTATCCAGTGATGTCATTATATCATCTGTACTTCTCATATTACAGACAATATGTTCACACTGGTGAGAGAGGCCAGGAGAAACAGCCCTGTGGTCACTGGGAAACCAAAGAGGTCATACTGAAGGCAGTATCTGAAGGAGGTTAATTTATTGGGGTCAGTTTGAGGCTAAAACAGCCCAGTCCTTCTAATGGACAAACCAGAGCTGCCCTAATAATAACATTACAAGTACAGACTGATTTTTATGTCTAGTAATGGTCCAAAGTCATGCTTTATATGAATATTGGGGAGGTAATAGATGAATGTTTTTCAGCATGGTTCAGTTCATAATCATGTTTATATGGGTAACTATAGAATTAATGGGCAAAGGGGACAATAGAGGTAAGATGTAATTTCCATCCATGCATCCATTCATCCATCCATCCATCCATCCAAACCAGGTACTACTAGTTAAATGCCCTTGATTAATTAATTTGAAGTGTTACTACCTCAGGGGGGCACGGTGGCTTAGTGGTTAGCACGTTCGCCTCTCAGCGCTGGGGTCTTGGGTTCGATTCCCCATCTGAGCGGAGTTTCCATGTTCTCCCCGTGTCTGTGTGGGTTTCCTCCTGGGTCTCCGGTTTCCTCCCACAGTCCAAAAACATGGAGGTCAGGTGAATTGGGTACTCTAAAAATTGTCCGTAGGTGTGTCTGTGTCTGTGTGTGTGTGTGTCACCCAGCGATGGATTGGCGCCCTGTCCTGGGCTTAGTTGAATAGTGTAATGCCCTGCCCTGCGCCCAGTGAGGGGGTGGGGGACTAACCACGACCCTAATAAGGATTAAGCGGGTGTGATAATGAATGAATGAATGAATGTTACTACCTCCACAAAAACTGAAATTTTGGCAGTTTGCTGGTCTAGAGCATACAGGTGTGTTTCAACACACTGCCAAACAGGAAATACATCAGCAATGATCACTGGGAAGCAAGTGTTGCTGCCCATCAATCTGAGAAGGCTTACGAGGCTATTTCCAAACAAGGTAATCACAACACAGCATCAACACTACAAGAACATTGTTAGAACATTGTCACAATCTTAGTGATTAACTATACTAAATCCTGAGATTAACCATAATTAAATGTTTAATTATTTGACAGCCCTACATGAAACATAACTGAAAAAGTTGATTGTCTGATCTCACCCTGATCAATAAACATCGAGGCTGATCTTAAAGGACAAACTAATCTGGTCAAGTCTGCTACACAGAATCAGACAAATATCAGTTTCTCTCAAAAATACAACACATCCATGTGGGTTTTACAGACAATAAAATGCTGTTGTTGATGAACTTTGTCATTTTGTGATAATGAAAGGAAAACCTGTTTTCAGGAAGAGACATAAAGGTTCAGTATATTATTGTTTGCGATTCATGCGCCACAATGCAAGACATGAGTCAAGGCGCGAGGCAGACTCGGAGCAGAGTGCCAGCAGTAGTGTCTGAGGCCTGAATGAAAGGCACTTGCCTTGTGAGATATGCTTCTTGGCACCGACCAAATAGATGAGCACTAAACTGTAATCCACAAAGTGCAAACAAGGCCAACAACAAACTAATTTAAAGCCTTAAACAAGTTCTTTTCCCGCCTTTTCTCAACATAATTAAAGTGCACTCTCTGAGCTGAAGAGACAAAGATTTGGAGGTATTGATGGGGAATGTTGGAAAGTACATAAAATTAAATGGCCACCATATGCTGGAAATAACAACAGATCAGGGGAACTCTATTGGGCATGGCAGCCTTCATGCAGCATGTAAGGACCTTGGCAAGGCTAGTGCATTCTTTTCAAAAACACAGACATGCATGGAATTAATTAGGAGCTCAGTCGTAAACAAGGAGGGACACGAAACCTTGTCATACATAAAAGAATCACACGGCAGTCATCCGCCTGGCTATCTCAGAATAATGATGGTGCAATGTGAGCAAATTTCTCAAAACCACCCTCAAAATTCAGAGCGTCGTTGTTGGAAAAGGTTCAGATTTGGCCTGGTCCAACACACAGATGAGGCCTGCCAAGAGTGAACAGAACAACACTGAACCAAATAGGAAACACGGCATGAAAGAAACACGTCTTTCTGGTGAATGAATGTTTATGAAGAAGGCCATGTTTGAGGGAAAACGTTTGGAATTTCTTAATGTGTATGTCAATGTATGTGTTTCTCATTTTCAACTCTTTAAACACCTGAAGATATTTCAGCAACTTAACTGCTTTTCCAGAAAAGTTAGGACTCTTTCTAAAAATGCAGTCAGTCCTTTATTTAACTAAATGAAATTAATTTTTATTTGTTAAATATAAACACAATTACAAATTCATGCCAGCAACATGTTCAAAAAATCTGGGACAGAGGTAAATTAAGACTGAAACGTTTGTACAAACACTTTTCTGGAAGGTCCCACAATTAGCAGTTTACCTGCTAACAGGTGAGATCATCAAGATTATCAAGAGTATAAAATGAGCCCCTGAAGGTTTAGTCTTTACAAGCGAGGACGAGTTGTGGTTCACCACTTTGTGCCAAAGTTAATTAGAGAATTGTTAGCTCAAAGACAATGCAAGACTGCAAAGAATCAACGCATATCAGCATCTACAGTTCATAATATGTAAAGATTCAGGTAGTCAGGGGTAATCTCATCAATAAAGGCCAAGAGAGGAAACTGCAGCTGAATGCGTGAACATAGAGCCCTCAGACGGTATTCTTTGATAAACTGTCATGCTTCTGTAATGCCAATCACCACATGGTGTCAGGACTCCTAATTGCCCTGCTGCTCATTTGGACTCCACTTCCCACAATGCATCTGAACAGCAGTTGGATACCAGAACCAATCAGAGACTGAACCGTTCTAGCTCATCTGAATTCAAATTGCTGTCCCCTGTTCTTCATTAGCGGACTCTATTTAAAGCTGTCCTAATCTCTGTCAGTGCGAAGTATTGCCTGCAGTTTACCTGTGCATACCAAGTTTTTCCTATTAGATGTTCTTGTATTTTGAGCTCTGTCTGTTTCTGACTATTCTTCTCTGTTTTTGCTCTTTAAATTTGTCTTTAATTGCTGTTATTTTTTATGACATTGGTCTGATCTATCTTCAGCTTTCAGATGATCCTTCTAGTTATGATAGCTTGGATTATCTTGTTTATTGCTATTCTTTATACTCATGTCAGCTCACTAAACCCCAGTGTATATTATCAGCATGTGCCTGCCCTTTCGTTACATCCACAGCACTACACATGGGCTTGGAAGGAAATCATTGTTACTTAACACAGTTTGCTAATGCACCAAGAAGCACAACATTATATATTCGTTTTGTGTAGAAATGCTGGCGAGTTCTCTGGGCCTGAAGTAATCTGAGATTGACCAAAGAATGGTGGGAACATGTTCTGTGTCAGACAACACCACAGCTTGTTATTTTGTTAAACAGATGTTGGATTCTACGTGCTAATGATGAAAATGATCATCCAGACTTCTACTAATGAAAAGTGCAAAAAAAAAAAAAAAAACAGCTTCTGTGATGGCAGTTATCTACATATATGTCCATCCATCCTTCCTTTATCACACCTGCTCAATCCTTATCAGGGTTGCAATTAGTCCCCTACCCCTTCACTGGGCATAAGGCAGGGCATTACACTATTGAACTAAGCCCAGGACAGAGCGCCAATACATCGCTGGGTGCACACACACACACACACACACACACACACACACACACACACATACATACACATACATACATACACACATATATGGACACATTTAGAGTAACCAATTCACCTGACCCCCATGTTTTTGGACTGTGTGAGGAAACTGGAGACCCTGGAGGAAATGCACACAGGCCTGCGTGAAAGTGCTATTGATGCAGAAGCTTATATTGGTATTTTGGAAAAATATCTACTTCTGCAGGACAACATCAGGCCTCATTCTGCATGAATTACAACAGCAAGGCTTTGTAAGCATAGATTGTGTGCACGAGATCTGTCTCCTATTGAAAATGTCTGGAGCATCACGAAGAGGAAAATCAGACAACAGTGACCACAGACTGTTAAGCAGCTCAAGATTTATATACAGCAAGAACCTAGCCAGCAAATAAAACATTATAAGAATGTTCAGTAATGTTTTGAAAAGGTTCATGAAACGTTACTATCACGAAACTGTAATGTAACAGAAATGATGTTCTAACATTCTAAAAAAAGTGTGAAGTAATAATAGTTTGCATTACAATGCATTTTGAACGTTTCTCACAGAATGTTTCCAGTTAGGCGAACAGTAACATTGTGACAGTGTTTGAAGTAACATCAACAAAATCATCAGGGGCAGCCATGGCCTAGTGGTAAGGATCTGGTCTTGTGACCAGAAGGTCACCAGTTCAATCCCTAGACAGGACATGACTGAAGTGCCCTTGAGCAAGGCACCTAACCCCCTAAATGCTCCACGGGGGCCAGTGGATAAGGGCTGCCCACCACTTCGGGCACAAATTCTGTGTGTGTGTGTGTTTTACTGCACAAATGGGTTAAATGCAGAGGTCAAATTCCGTTGTGTGAAAATCACATTGGCAAATTGGTTCATCTCTTTATTAGTTTTGAATATCATGATGTCAGCAGGACAGAGAGGGAGGAGTCAGTGGTTCATTTGAGCTGGAGGTTCAGTACAAACAGTGTAAAGATAAGTCAGGTCATTGATCTCTAATAAATACGCTATTTATTATTTATTGCTTGTTTTTAAACAGATTTCAAAGTAGTTTTTCTTTGTGGTCAGCATTTAACCTACTGTAGGTGAGCTCCTCAATGTTGCAACAATGATTCTGGAACATTAGAAAAAGTTAAATAAAAACATTTTATGAAAATCTGGAAAACTTGACAGTAAATGTTAAAAATTTGTAACATTTTTAACATTCATAAAATGTTCTACTAACAAAAATTGTTAAGTGGGAAAATTTCTACTTGCAAAACTGCAAAAGTTAGTATCTTCAGTTCCCAAACAATTTAAAAGTATCATTAAAAGTGTTACCTAATAGTAAACATGCTTCAGTCCCAACTTTTCTGTCTTGCAGGCATCAATTTCTAAATTTATTTCTGTTTAAGAAAAAGTTTCTTTAAAGTTTCTTTAAAAGTTTATTTTTTAAAACTGAAAATCTTTGTCTTTTTCCTCTGTAAAAAAACCCCATCTTTTTGAAAGTGTCCCAACTTTTCTGGACATTGGACTTGTGTGTAGTTAAGTCCAAAGTAGCAAATGAATCCAGTATTCTTTAACAAACAAGTCCAAACACTGACTGGTATACTGTAGCCCTGAGTGATTACAGGGGAACTCAGTGTTCTGCTTCATTTGCATTTGTGTTGCCAAGTTTTATTCTGGAACAGTTCATTTAAAAAATAACGGTTCCTAAATGCTTTTTTCTTGCCGTATGGTTCTCTAGGAAATCATTAATAATGTGAAAGTTTAAAAAAGTCCTTCACAGATTTATAGACGTAAGCTTGGGTTTAATTTTACACTCATTTGATTTGTAGCCATTTACAATTCTACATTCATGCTTAAAATTTAAATAAAGAAAAACAGAGCCAGACAGAGTGTTGTTTCCAGAGCTGGGAGGCTGAAGGTAACTGTTGATAGGTGCAGGTTGTTTGCAAACTTTGTTTGAAACAATTTAGTTGCATTAGATAAACAATTAATAGAATATCCATTCTCAACAACGCATCGTCAGTTTTCATTGTGATGTCTCAAAGACAAAATCAACCACTATTCTATAAAGAAATGGTTCTTCTGTGTCCAAATCTAGTGGTGGTGATCTACTTTGGAGAGATAAGATGAACCTGTAAAAGCATCATTAATACTGATCTCATTGCAGCGCACGGTAATGAATGATGAAAGATGAGCACAGGTTTATAGAAATAAAAATGTAATCAGTCAAATACCAACAACAGAACACAACACAATGAACAGAAACAGAAACAAATTAAGGAAGTTAAACATGGCTTAGCAAGTTATACCAGCTACACAAGTTAGGATGCTATACAAGCTACACAGGCAGAAGACGAAAGGCGAAGGTTCTACATGCAGAGCATGACAATACAAAGCAATGAATTATAATCCAGGCTTGGTTTAAGTAGTCCTGTGAATCAGAGTCTCAGAGAATGGGAGACAGCTGAGAGAGATAAGTCACATGAGTTAAGAGGAGCGCCAGGGCTTCTGGGAAGTGTAGTTCTGGAGCATGGAGCATGACTTCTGGAGCAAGGAGCATTTAGAAAAACTACGATAATTTTTTTACAGTTCCTTAGAAAACCAAAAGTGTTTTTCTGTACCTAAAGCTGATCCTTGTGACCGACTGCCCTGGAGAGTTTAATTCCTATATAATGAGCTGTGGTCTCAATACACTGAAACAGGACATTGACTAGATGTGTTAGATTAGGGTTGCAGCTTAACAGTGTATCTGTGTGCAATGATATATATATATATATATATATATATATATATATATATATATATATATATATATATATATATAAATATATGTTTTGTTACATTTTCACCTATAAAAATGCAGTTGGCAATGACAAAGCAAGACCCACCAAATGTGGATAACTACTATCTTGCTATCACCTCACCCCCTTTAATTCTCAAAGCCTTTATCTCAGCAAAGACGGCAGGAGGGAGTTTTTTTTTCTTTTTATTCCGCCAGTGCTGTGCCATTGGGAAGTGGCTGTGAGTGGCTCTCGTGCTGGCCGGAGTGCTATAATTTTCCCAGGCTGGATGATGGATGAGCTGGTGTCAGCTTCGGTTCATTATAATGCATGCCATCTATTCTTCTCCCAGACAGCCTCTTCTCCAGGAAATGCCATTGAGAAAGAGAGAGAGAGAGAGAGAGAGAGAGAAAGGGGGAGAGAGCAGAATGTGATTATTTTGTGATTGTTTTGATGGACTGTGGTTATGAAAAGTATACACATTTTTCTTTCGAGATAACAAGTCTGTGTTATGGGCTCCCTGAAACAGTTTCAGCCAATGCTGTTGGTCATTTGCAGGTAAAATCAGGTGATTTGTAAAATATGAAATATAATTGCAATAATGCAGTAATGAAATTGGACCTTTTGAAGATCAACTGCCATTACTAGAGTTGGGTTAATTATTGTAAAGGCCTAATTGTAAATACATGTAATTTACCAATGCAAATAATTGTAAAGGTGATATACATTTGAAGATAAAGATGGATAATGGATATTGCTACTTTCATATGAGCAAAGATGTCAAAAGTATTCACACTCATTACTCAGGTAGAAGTATATACACTAGGGTTTAAAACACTTTTATAGAAATTGAAGCATCAACTGAAGCTTTTTACTCAAGTAAAAGTACAAAAGTACTGGTTTCAAAACTACTTAAAGTATAAAAGTAAAAGTAATGTAAGGAAAACAAATGACAAAAATAGGCTGTGCCACAGGGGCATATAGTGCACTACCCCCCCCCACAATTTTTTTTTTCTAAAAGCCGTAATGACTATAATGTTATATTGAAATGGTAATGTTTAATTTTTGGGGGGATGTACTGGCTATCTGTTTCAGCTGCATATATGCCCCTTGAAAATGAAAACATTTTAGTAATGTAAGAGCCATTTTGCACTAAATGTATATTTAATAGCAATTATGTTGCTATTTTGTGTTTTATGTTCTTCTAGGTTATTTAGAAGCATTGTTTTAATATTTAGAGTAGATCCTTTATTTTTCTGGCAATCAATTGCTTTCCCTGATTTCAAACTTACTCTGTACTCCATTACTTTTCCCTGAGGAGATCAGAGCAGTAGTTTAAGGTAGCACAGTTTTCTTATTGTAGCCTTTTATGCTAAGCAACATTTTTTATTCATTCCTTTGTTTGTTATCCTGATAAAAACAATACAAAAGGACTTGTTTGAAAAACAAGACAGAATAAACGTGTTTGAGGACTACACTTCGTCTCTTTCTGTTGCTTTTGGAGGATTTTGGATCCACAGGCACGAGTTAGAAACATCAAGTGCTGCCTTAAATCGCTGCGTTGCGGTACTGAGCTTTTTATAGAAATTGAAGAATCAACTGAAGCTTTTTACTCAAGTAAAAGTACAAAAGTACTGGTTTCAAAACTACTTAAAGTATAAAAGTAAAAGTAATGTAAGGAAAACAAATGACAAAAATAGGCTGTGCCACAGGGGCATATAGTAAACTAAGTCAAGTTTGTAGGTCAGAGATTATGGCTGTAATTCACAGATTATTACAAATAAATCATTTTAAAATGAATACATACTTGTGGGATGTAATCCCCTGGTCTCTGCTGATAGAATTCCGATAAAGTTAAACAGTTAAAGGCAAAACATTGCAGCCCTTTCGTCGTTTGTAAAGGCTGGCTTCCTTCAGAGCTTGCCCTGCTTCCACACAAAATGGAGGCTCCTTGGGGGCGCGTTCAAAAGTCATGTGTGTCCTATCCAGTAATATAGATCATTGTGTTTATATTTATCATCAAACCACAATCAAATTCACTCTTCCTGGAGTTCGCAATTTATCTGGATAGGATGTTTTTTTTGAATGATGACAAACCGAAATAAAATACGTGGAAATAACGAGGCTGTTTGTAAAATGAGTAGAAAGTACCAATAATAAAATGAAAATGTAAGTAAGTAGAAGTAAAAAGTCGTCCGAAAATAATTACTCCAGTAAAATATAAATAACCCAAATTTCTACTTAAGTATAGTAACAAAGTATTTTTACTTTGTTACTTGACACTTCTGCATGTGAGTCGTTTAGGGCCCCTCAGCCTATATTTTACTTGCACTTTATTTCTTTCTCCATGTCTGCACTCTTAAAAATATGGTTTAAAGGGTTCTTTAGTAAAAAACTATTTAATAGTGTTGTAATAATAGGAGAACCCTTTTGTCGCTACATAGAACCATTTTCAAAAATGTTGCATATAGAACCATCTGTAACACATTCCTCATCAGTATGAAGAACCCTTTCACCATGGAAAGAACCCTTTATCTATGCAAAGAGCTCTAGTTCTTTGTTGTTCATGGTTCCTCTGTTATTACAAACTTAACATTGTAACTGTTTAAGAGTGTGGTAATAAAAGAAGAACCCTTTTGTGAACCATTTAAAAAATAATCTGTATAGAACAATTTTCTTTACTTAAAAACCATTGAAGAACCATCTTTTTGAAAATGTCTGATGTTTGTGTGTATGTTCATTAATTTGCATCATCATCTCACAACCACTTTTGTATACACACACACACACACACACACACCCACACCATTTTCGTATCTGTTTAATCCAGTTCAGGGTCGTGGTAGCTTTACAGTCTATGACCATTAAACTGGAAAAAAAAACTGTTTTATGATGTCACAATAATCATCACATTTACATGTACAGAAACATACTGCGCTGAAGCTCACTTTAACCACAACCAGAAGTGAATCCTTCTGACTTTTCATACTTTTCAGATGTTTACATTTTACATGAAGCTAAAAAAGTGATGAAAAATCAGTTGTCTGTGATTTGGGACCTTTAAGAGGTGTTATAAGTAATCACTGGCTATCATACTGAAATCATATAAGGCCTTAAGAGGCATTAGATCACTACAGGAAAGTGCATTCCCCTCTTTTCCTGACTCATACCAGCTCATAAAGTAAGCACACTGTCCTGCTAATTTATTGAAGAGGATTAGACAACATTGGAGTATTTGCACACTGAGGCACCTAACAACAAAGGTGCAGTGCTGCTTAGGAGAGTCCTTTTCAGGCCTTGAGGACATATTGAACAAGGTGAAGAAACTACAAATGAATTCTGCCGTGTTGCTGGAGCGGCTGGATCAATAAGTGCTGGGCTCAGCTCTTGCAGAGTCTGATACATATCTCTCTCTCTCTCTTTCTCCTCTCAGCTATAAGAAACGGCACCATGCCAACATCCACTTCTCTCCAACAGCAGAGGTTATCAGATACAGCTGGGTTTTACAATGCACGCGGAAATAACCATAATTTGGCAAATGGGATAGTGCTCCCTCACTTATCACAGCATTGATTCCACAGCCCATGTTTAGCGTTTTCCTTTGGATCTAGCCGGCTCTATTGGATTTCGTCTTGTTTTACTTGTGCAAGTTAAGTCAAACAACCCTGATTGCATTAATAAAACTCAATTGTGTATAGATTTATAAGACATACTTTGGCATTTCAGAAGTTTGGAATCTACTCAAAAGTCAGTCGATATTTAAAAAAATATATATAAGACTAATATAGTGGCAATTAAATGAATAAAATTTGTGTAATATACTGTTCATGTGTAATGGCACAAGTTTATATAATTAAAAAATAATTGGCAGGAAGCTATACAAATTAAAATTGAGGGAACTTTAGATTAATGAGCTGTGGACGATTCTAATATTGCACCAGGTTATAATAAAATGTATATTATATGCCTATTCTATTAAAAAAATAATATCACATCTCACTGTACATAATAAATATATAATCTATGCATTATTCAATTTCAATATGACATTTTGTTCCAATACTCAAAATGTAGCCTGCAGTGTAATACATTTCTGTAGTTTTCACAGCACTGTTACTGTAAACAGAACAAATGTTTACTGTAGAACCTGTATACACACACGTTACTGTAGGTATGCAAAGCATCATAGTAAAAAATCTGTGATGGGATATTCTACAGTAAATATATTTTCCTGTAAATCAAAATAAAGTCATTTTAAGCTTTTAGGCATTTGTTTTCTGACAGTATATTTTGGACTAAAAGAGTTTAACCTGAATTTTAACAGAATTTACTTCTAAATGCTTTCTGAGAAGATCTGAATATAGACTTTCTTCACCCTTTGACTTCAGTAAGGAAACTTTACTTAATATTTTAAAGCATTTAAAAGCATTTGGAGTCATTTTGCTAGCTATTATGTTAGTTAACTGTTAGCTACATTAGCTAACTAGCTCGCTGTTACTGACTCCTTAGCTAGTTAGCTTGTAAGCTAGTGTGAATAATAGTATCAAAATAAAATATTTAAACTATTAGATTTTATTATCTGGTGACATATAATAACATTTCCAGTTTCTTAGTGTAACAGTATTTGATAAATTAAACGTGTGTGTATGTGTGTGTTGTTGTGCTAGCATGGTAAATGGTAGAATCATTTGAAAAGCTCATCACTTGTTTTTTTTCTTGCTGGCTGTAGGCATCAGTACTTGAGTGAGCACACATAGAAACATCACAACAGGTAAGAATGAATGAACGTTACACTTATATAGCACCTTTCTATATACCCAAGGACACTTTACAATCAACACACTCCATTCACACACACTCAACCACACACACCAGCGAGAAGCGGCAGCAAATCGCGCACAACGTACTCTCAACCGGAAGCGACCGTCCACCTGGAGGACTGCATCGAGCACTAGGGGGGATCACCCAGGACAGAGTGCCAACCATATCTGGGCATACATACATACACACATTCATTCACAGACATACACATTCATTCACACACACACCAGGGTCAATACAACTGATCTCCATGTTTTTGGACTGTCAGAGGAAACCCACACAGACACGGGGAGAACATGGAAACTCCGCTCAGATGTGGACTCGAGCCCAAGGCCTCAGCGCTGAGAGGCAAACGTGCTAACCACTAAGCCACCGAGCCATAAGAGTTTAAACATTTTTTATAGAAATCTTTCTCCATGCAGAGCTGACTAATAGATAATATATTATATATAAGGTTTATAAGAGAGTTTAAAAAAGAAATGACCCCAGAACACTTAATCCACTCTGAACAAGGTTACAGAGCTCAATCCTGCCTAAAACTTCTACATCAGTAACATATTCTTTTTATCCTTCTACTGCAGGAGTTCAGGAGAAAGACACCATTTTAATTTATATATTTTTTATAAATAAGTTTTTATACATTTATAAACTCAACAGTTTAATTGCTTTCAGAGGTTAGATTCTTGAAAATGCTTTAATAATTCAAAGTGAATTAATGTTACTTGGACACGTGACTGTTGGCAAGCAAATGTAAATTTTAAAATGTGTATTAAATGACTAAACAAATTTGGGTTTGAGTGTCTTCATTTCCTCTAATCCGGTAAGGTTTGTTTTCACACTGCATTTTTGCAAGCACACCAAAGACTTTTAGTGTGACAAGCCTATGGGCTGTCATCATCACGGGGTGCATCTTCATAAACTCGACACTGACTGGTTTGTAAGACATGTGTCTGATGCTTTATATACTTCTTTTATGTACTGCGGCTCATTTTTGATGCTGTTCCAGTTATTTTACTTCTATTATTGTTGTTGAATGTTGTTGAACTTCTGCGTCAACTTCCTGTATTTGGTCCAAAAGTCCAAAGCTTCTTGAAAAGCATTTTAGCACTGCACTTGAACCGGACCAGTACCTGGTTCAGTAGATCTGAATCGAGACCACCTCTTTGGGTTACACCAAATTTTGCTCCTTTGGTCTAGCCCCTTTCACACCTGTTATTTCGGTTCGGACCAAACTGAAAAGTCTAAAAGTTCAGACCAAACAATGTAGGTGTGAAAGCATCCTTAGAGTTTTGTGGTTATTACTGTAGTAAACATTACAGTAAGTACTGTGATGACATTTACAGTGAACATACTGTGGATACAGTGACTTATTGGTTCATTGCTGCTGGCTGGTTACTGTACATTTCACAGGTGTGTTTTATTGAGTTTAATGGTGAAAGTGTGAAGTGAGAGTTGTTGATAAACTTCCTGCAGTGATGCTCAATAAAAGTGGCACCTTTTTGTCAGCATTTAATTGACGTTCAGCGCCTCTAGCGTCGAGATGAGGTTTGTATCTAAAGAGGCTGAAAACGCTGCTGTAATCCCTTTGCTTTGATCACGTGCTTTTTTGTGCTCTACTTTGCCAAATGGGAAAGCGAGTCTCTGTCGAAGCCTGGCGGCCGCCATTACATCGCTATGCGTGGTGGGCTGTCGGATAGCGCCAAAAGCTGCCAGCGACTGTTAGCGTAAGCGGCAGCGCACACACATACACACACACACACACTCAGTCACACACACACACTCTCTCTCTCTCTCTCACTCAAACACACACACACACAAAGTAACAGCACAGCCTCCATCCAAACATGCGCTCACAGCGACTGAATCTGAACGGATCCGCAAAGCTGGCGCTGTGACGCGGGCGCGCTGTTTTCTCTCCGCGCGGAGACGTTTGTCAGACGTTCGCGGCGGTGTTTAGTCCTGTCGGCGCTTTTGTTGAAGGAAATCTGCGGCGGAGGACGTTTCGCAACGTTGTGACAGAGAAAGGGAGGAAGAGGATACATTTGTATTCAGAGGAGCTGACGGCGCACTGAGGACTCTTCCTGACGACGTTTGCTGAACGTTTTTAAACGCGTTTTGTTGTTGTGAACGTTTCCATCTCCTGACTTGAGCAGGAGGAGGAGGAGGAGGAGGAGGTTGGGGTGGAGGAGGAGGTCAGGCTTTATTTTTAGCACCGCGGTCTGCTCTTACTTACTAAAGTGAAACGACGGGTTCTGACGGTTCCTCGCGCTCGCTCGGACGGACCCGGACGCTGAGAGACGCGAGAGAAACTCACAACTGTTCCATGGACGTTATTGTGCTGATGTTCGTGCTGGTCACATGGAGGAGCTGTTTTTATTGTTCTTCACAGAGAGACGCCTCTGAGTGTGGATTATACACTCAAACTTCTGGGACGTCCATATTGAGAGGATTTTCTGGATTTTTTGTGCGTGTGTGAACGGGGAGGGAGAACACATTCGGATTATTTGAGCACATACAAAACTAACCGGCATTGTCATTGAGGATTTTAAAAAAGAGGATAATCACCACATCAACACCGACAATGCCGGATCTGGACCGTGTGAAACAGCCTGAGCCCGTGTGGACGGAAACAAAGTGTTAAGTTTCGTATGAGAATCGATAGCGGACGGCATTCCTACGGATTAGCCTCGGTGTAAAACCGCCTCCGCGAGTCGTGAGTCACGGCGGGCTGCTGTTGTTCCTCAGTCCGCTGTTGATCATCATCTGGCGGTCGGGGATTACGTCTGTTTTTTTGCCACCCCCCATCCACCCACCCCCTCTGCTCGGTTCTGATACCGATCGAGGATCTCGACATGCCCTACACTGACGAGCCCATCGGCGGACGATTATGACTACAGCAGCGAACTGGGTGGCTAACGGGGCGAGCCTTGAAGACTGCCATTCCAACCTTTTCTCTCTGGTACAGTGAAACCAATTGTGTCCGATAGATCTCAGATCAGCCAGGCATTGAGCTGAAGGGTTGAAAAGCATCTCAAGGGGATGGGTTGGTGAGGTTCTGGTTGAGTGCAGGGTCGAGACTGCTGTTCTCTGTTCTTAAGGTACAAAGGTTGAAGCAATTTCTAGTAGCCTGTTGTTATTAGCCAATCATTAACAAGACAAGAGCTCCGGGGCTGGACTTGGAAGCTTTGCAGAAGAATCTATTAGCTGTCTGTCTCCTCACAGGCTTTGGGCTACTGTTTGCAAGTGGTCACCAGTGACCGGGCTCAGTCAAACAGCTGGAACTTGGTTGAGGTTCTTACTGCAACCACATGACAGTTTAGAGATGCTGTGCTTGGTAGTCAGAGATTTTGATGACTAAAGTTTGAGAAAACTATTTGGGGTGGTTTGGGTGGATTTCTTTATTTTGAGCAAAAATCCTTAAACGCTGCAGGGCAGGTGAAGTGAGCCCGGTCTTGTCCTTGTTGTTTGGACTGCTGATAGTGTACATCCATCATTAGGTAGTTAAATTGCTTTTCCTCCATAAACATGGAAATGTTTAGCATTGCAACTGTGTTGACTGGTTATTAAAACTGTTTGATAGGCATACAGGCACCAAGGCTGATTAAAAATATGTTTAGGAGTAATTTTATAGCGGTGATTTGATTCACGTAGTGGATTTTTTGAATCCCGTGTGTTTGACTAGCCTGTGCTGGCTTTCCTAGTCATTAGTATAACATCAACACTTTCCCCTCCCCTACAGAAGACGTAACAGCTTCCTCACATGTTGTCAAAATGAAGGGTTGACCACAGGCCAGGTGTATTTTTATCTATTGATCTGTTTTTCATAAATGTAAATGAATATATTGATGTATATTTGATAAATGAATGAAAGTGCACAGACTTGGAGTGTATGTTTAGTTTGTTTACATACTCTGTGTCTGAGACTGACTTTCAGTTTGGCTTTGATATTAAGTGTTTGTTTAAATAATGAATGTGAAATAGCACCACATACCTGCAGATCTCATATCATTCATGTTCAGAATGACCCACTAACTTAAAATAATACAAAATGACTGCTTATCCCAGAGAAAGTGTCCTGTGTTGAAAGGTCTGTAATGATGACTGTGATTACGCAGATTTCATTGAAGGCCACTGAGATTAACTTCCCCCTTCAGCTTTGTGAATACCACAGAACAGAGTATTTAAAACAGTGCTTACATTCCCAGAAATCCCAGAAATAGACCAGCTAAACATTCAGCTAGATGTGAAGAAATACGAATTAGAGTGCATGGAAAACCTGGTCTGGCCTTTGATAGGAAAACAAGACCGGGTAGTCTAAAAACGTCTGCTGGGTTTGAGCTTGAAGAATGTGTCCGGCTGCAGAGCTATTTTCTGTGCCGGCAGGAAGAAAAGGCAGAGAGGAAGAGAGAGAGAGAGAGAGAGAGTGAGTGGGAGCTGGAGAATCTGTTTTCGTTTTAGGAAAGTATTATGTGTGATGTGCATTTCCTGAGTTCAAGCTCCGGCCCAGTTTGAAAGGAGCTGTCGCCCTCTGTAGCTGTACCCTGACTCATGCCGTGGTCATCACTGAAATATGGAGTAAAGGAAAAAAGTACTATTTCCCAAAAAAAGCCCAAATAGACACACATGCTGACACTGAAATATGCACTATATATAGACATGCTCACACACGTTGTCTTGGTTTAATTAAAGGAGTTTCTCTGGTCCTCTCCGACGGCATCTCTGACTGAAACGTGGGTAATTAAGTGTCGTCGAGTGGCAGTATAATGTGATCAGCTAAGAGGTGCTCATTAACCAAACTGTATTCAGACCAAGTGCTCAGAGTAGGCTGGCAACAATGCTGCGACATGGCCGGTGGGGGGCTGTGAGGTAGTGTGAAAGGAGTACAGAGCCAAGAAAAATCAACGGAGTCTCTTTTATCTAAGATATCGCTGGGAAGAAGCAAATTGCTTTGTATTGATATGAGGAGGCTTCATTGTACAGGGAAAGTAGTCAGCTGTGGGATTTTCCAGTGCTGAGCCAGGCAACCTGGAGGTCTCAGCCAGGTCTCCGGTGCCCCACTGGCTGGAAGGGCTTCCCTGCCATCCCATTAGAGGGGTACGACAGGAGCCAGCAAATGCCATCCCCAATAGCTTTGCTAATAGCCACTCTGAGGGTGTCTTTTGTGTCTGGCAAAGAGCAAGCTCCATTATGCAAGTGGTAGCAGTATATTTTGAGGAGAATAGTTCTTTGGGAAAAAAAGGAAGAGCGACCTAGAGGTGGATGAATCACTCAGCATAATCTCTTTATAATGGCTGTGCAAGGTAAGGCTAGATTCTGTTCAGTAGAGGGAGTCGCTTGAGGCAAGCAATCTGATTATTATCTCGGGGTATGAGTTAAGGTTTAGTAACCTGCCTGCTCCACGTTCAGCAGAAGCCAGGTTCTAAGAATTCTGGGTGTCTAATTGCACTAGACCCCAAAAAAAAACATGAAAAGAGGGGCCATCTGGCTTAATGGGTAATCATCCTCTGAGGATGCAGGTAAGGTTGCATGCAGTGCTTTGGCTTTGGAGCACAGGCAGATCTCAAAACTCTTGTCATTGACCTGAAAGCCCTTTACCCAATATGTTCATCCCTTGTGAATAATATTCACAGCACATCTTGGAACCCTCCTCCTTTCCCCAGTGCCCAACAGATTACTTCACTACAAATCGATCTATTAACGAGCCTTGTCGCTTCTGCCGTGCAGGGCACAATGATTGAGGGGCGTGGAAGCTTGTCGGAAAATGAGGAATAAATCCTTCCTGCTAAATGATGGATCTGGAGTATATGTGTATGCGGTTGGGTAGGGTTGTGGGGGGCGGAGCCTGCCATGAGGTTGAAGTACGGTTAAAGAGTGGTCATGGTATTTGTCTTTGGATGTGTGTATGTGTGTGCCATGCCACTGCAGGAGGCTGATATTTGGGAGTGGCGGTGGTTTGAGTGTGAAATATGTAAGCCCTGCAGTGCCAGCTGTGTGCTATTCTTAGCCTTCTGGTGTTCCTGTGCGCGGCGTGACACAAGGGAGTAGAAGAAGAGGAATTGGCAGAAAGGCGGGCAGACTCGCAGCCATGGCCCCGTCATCCAGATAAAGGATGGTGATCGTCCTCAGCATCACCGACGTCTGTTCTCCTTCAAGGTTGTATTGATGGGCCCAGCAGAGCCTCTAAATTCAAGCGTCTGATAGGATTCTGCCAGGCCTCTGACTGCAATGACTTCATCCAGTGGAGTCGCCCTAACCGAATTGCATCACAGCATGTGCCCATCTAGATTTCCAGGCTCCCAATCTGACACAGGCTGCGTTGAACGTTTTCCAGGGCATTGTACCGTGGCACCTAGCGCGGGATTAAAATGAAGACTTTATACTGCTTGCTCTATAATCCTTTGACAGGATTCTGTTTGCAGTATGCTATTCTGAGATGTTGTTGCACAACAATAGGTTTGAGGTGGCTATGCTAAATACTGAGGATTGTCTTGATTAACAGCAGAGAGACAAATCAGGGACTTCCTGCAGTTTTTCCAAGTAAAATACATCATGTCCACCTGTAATAAAAGAGAGGGGCACATTGTACTTTTAAGAAGATTGGGAAAAACCTAAATTAAGTGTTTAGAGCTTGGCTAATGTGATACATGACTTTGCATTTCCACTGAGCAGTTAATGCTCAAGAAAAACTCCTTTAACTTTTATTGTTTACAACCCAAAAGTTGTGACAGTTTGGGAAAAAATGTTTTTTTTTATATTTATTTTGACTTTTATTTTATTGCAAACATACATACCCAAGATAGTTAAAGTTTTGTCTGGTCAGCTTACTTTCTTTTGTTAATATATGTCCATTCCATAAAATGTTGTAATGGGGAAATTTAGGGCTAATATCGAGGTTATTAAACTTAATAAAGATCAAGCATGGGATGTCAACAGGTCATTGGAATCAGGATTTGATGTAAAATCATTATATATGAAAGGCTTTAAGGAGAACCCTGGGCAGAGGAGCTTCAGTTTGTCAACAAATGTGTGAGAAAATTATTAAAATGTTTAAAAACAATGTTATTCAAAGAAAGACAATGTGTATATTTTTCCTCCATTATGCATAATATCAGTAAACAAATCTGTAGGAATTTTAGTGTGTAAAGGGTGAATCTGAACACACGCAATCTCTAATCTCTTAGACATTGCTGCATCAAAAACATTTGTTTATCAATAGCTGATGTAACAACATGGGCACAGCCTTACTTTGTCAAACAATACAACACTGCAGTAGAGTTACATTCACAAATGCCACAAATGTGCAGAAAAGACGCCTAACATTTAACATGACCAGAGGGCATCTGGCATGGTCCATCACGCAGTAGAAATGTGTATTGTGGTCAGACAAATCAGTATTCCAAATGTTTTGGAAGAAATGTGCTGCAGACCACAGATAAAAGGAGAATCCAGACTGTTATCAGCAAGAAATCCAGACACCAGGGTCTGACATGGCATGAGGTTATGTCAGTGCCCTTGGCATAGCTGTGATGGCAGCATTAACACAGAAGAGTAAATTGAGATTTTAGAGCTCAACAAGACAGTGCAAAACCACATGCTGCACATATTACAAGAAGGCTAGAAGAGGGTATGACTACTGGAATGGGCTGTTTCCAGTCCCCATTAGAGAATGTTTGGAGAAGTTTGAAATTAAGTTTTGTCCATACTGTTGCACAAAATAATATCTGATACACTTGATATCATTGGTGCCAAAAATCTTTTTAGTGTTGTGAGGAGGAATGGCATCATTACAAAGTCGTAAACATTTTTTTGGGATTGTGTTTTCTAGGAATGGATATATATTAACAATGAAATGTTAACCGAACAAAGAATTAAACATTGGGAATTCATTCTGTCTGCAGTCAAAGGAATGTAAAAAACATTTTTTTTATTTCCATACTGTCCCGTCTTTTAGAAACCCTCACCAGACTTCTGAGATTCCCATGAAACCCAGTAGCATGGCCATGTTGATGTCAATATTGTGTGCCATACCTAATCAGGCAGTTCATAGAGTGCCCCAAGGGCCCAGTGCACAGATGCTGCACAGAGCGAATCTGAGCGTCACACTTGATCAACAGCCTAGCAGAATAAATATGGGTGTATTAAAGGAGTCATTAATGTCTCCGGTTTTACTGCTGGAGGTTTATTCAGACGTAGCTTTAGTGGCTGAATCGAAGGCCACACCCACTCGGTAAGCAAATGACAGATTGCGGGTTGGAGAAGAGGCTGCTGCAGGCCGAGACCTGCTCAAGAGAGTAGTTTGGTGCAATCTCCATGCACAATCAGCAAAGAGTCCTGTTTCACCGGCCTCACATAAACATGCCCTTCCATGATTTGAGATGCCAGAAGTTTACATACATCACGAAGAAGTGAAAGTTTCCTTCAGACTGATTTACAAAGCTTTCAAGTTCATGTAGTAACTGGAGTAATAAACAGTAATAATGCTTTAGTGCATAATCTTTCTCTTATGTTAAACCTTTCCCCGACTGCTCGGAGTCCTGATTTTCAGTAAAAGTAAAAAGTGATGTCCATTTTTGAATAAGTACTGGAATGGTCTTCTTAAGGACCTGTGTGGGTAACCTTGCTAGTTTACTGGCACAGTTAGAAGGCACTCTAGGCAGTTTATATTAGTGTCCAATTACCCTTAAAGCAGCTGCTATTTAAGCAATTACTTGATTACATGCATGCATTCATTTGTGGAATATTATACTACCAAGGCCTAACAAGCCAGTCATTTCCTACATTTTTATCCACCAACCTTGTTTTCCTCACGGTTAGGATTAATACTCAGCAAATCCACCAAAGCTACAGTCCTTGTTCTGCGGTGTCGGCTAAACGAGACATTTTTGGTCCGATTGTGCAGGTGAGCAGTCATGAGACGCTGATGTTTTTCAAATCAAGTGCATAAATGAGAACCAGGTGTCGGAAACTGGGCTCCGGAGGCATGAGGGATGAGAGAGAGCAAGCGTGGAAGATCGAGAATTACGTCCCTTTGTAATTTACAGTCAATAGAAAAAGATCCCTAAACTGCCTGCAATGTTATCTGTCTGCTGTAACCCTGGAGACTGAGTCCTGAAAATTGAATAAGTTGCTGAAGTCTTACAGATGTTGTATGTTGCCTAGCAACTGTTTTGACTTCCCGCACCCCCCACCCATCCTCTTGTTCTCTCTTTCTCTCTCTCTCTCTCTCTCTCTCTCTCT
>BRDA01005848.1:99422-111983 GCA_036984385.1 Crenuchus spilurus | reverse complement strand
CACCATGTTTCACAGATGAGATAAGGTTCTTATGCTGGAATGCAGTGTTTTCATTTCTCCAAACATAACACTTTTCATTTAAACCACAAAGTTCTATTTTGTTCTATTGTTCTATCTAATGATGTTTTAAGTGTTTAAGTTGAATCAGTATACAAAATCAATCAATCAAACAAACAAACAGACAAAAACCCATAATGTTTCTTACAGTTACTTTGACAAATATATCTAATTTGTTAGTGTATTTCCATTCATGGTCTGGATCTGAATACTGCTGGTTCTGATCACAGTAAATGTGTCTACTGTGTGCTGGTCCAGATGTGCGTGAGCTCAGAGAAGTGGACTCATGTGTGAGCTCAGAGAAGTGGACTTGTGTGTTACACAGTAAAGGTGTAAGTGGTGTTAGTTAATGCTCCTCTGTATTGTTGCAACTGATAAAGGTTTACTAAAGTCAGCTCTGCTCCATATGCTTCTATCAGATAGAGATTAATGATGGTTGGTGATGCAGTGCTGTCTGAGGGGTCAGAGGTCACAGCTGTTCAGTTTAGGCTTGTGTTCTTTACTCACTGAAATTCCTCGAGATTCCTTAAATCGTTTAATGATGTTATGACTGTAGAGGAGAAATATGTACAACACTTCCAGTTTTTTTTAACATTCTCACATATTTGTTGACAAACTGAAGATCTTCTGCCCATGTTTGCTCCTCAAAGACATTATGTACTTGTTTTATACCTCATTAGTAGCCCTGTGTCCCATTTTTAAAATGTATTGCAGGCCTGAAATGCAGGAATGGATGGATATGTGCATTTACCATACTGTCCCAATGTTTGATTTGTACACACATTTTGACTGAATTGAATTGAAAAGGTGTAGGGTGAATATTTGCTTTTGTTTAGTTGGACCCAAGTTATTGATTGATATATAATAATAATAGATACTCAGACGCCACTACAATTTGGTGAACATTACATACAAGTCATTAAAATTGTTTTATGAAGTTTTAACTGAACAGCCATGAAGCCTGATAACTGAACCAGAGCTCATATAACAAGTGAGGTACTGGCCCTGATGTTCAGGAGATTGACTGACCTCAGACTACACAGCCTAGCCTTTCTTATGCATTTCAACAGAATGAACTGGTGTAATCTCCCAGTGCCACCCGCCCACCTGGTAAAATGACACATTTTGTTGCTTTTTAAATAAAAATATGCAACATGTTAGTTCCTTGTAGGGAACAAACTGAAACATTTTGTGCACATTTGACTTATTTTCTGAATGTAACACATGAAACACATTATTTTATGCGCCATAACTTTTGCACAGGCAGCATTTTACATTATTTATGTTTTTTGATTATTATTGTTGTTTTATGTTCAGTTCACTGTGCACAAGACTTGGAACCACCTTGTAAATGGTGTATAAATGTTTAAATGTACTTTATAAATGATTATCTACAAATCATTACTAGAATTTATACGTAGAAATGACAAAATGATGATTTTCTTGCATGAGAGAACATGCTGAAAGGTAAACGTTTAAATGTTGGTGGTTAAATGATACAACCTTATTAAATATATATGATGATGTTTACTGGTGTAATATTACAGAAGATGAAAAATCAGTAATATCTGAGATTTAACAGTGTAGGCCCTTTTGATGCGTTATAGCTGATTATTAATGCTTGTGACCTAATTAGTAACAATTAGCCAGTAATAAGTCAAATTTAAACTATTCAAATCCTGTCATGAGGACAGTCATACTATTTGTTCTCTGCAGAAAATTACTTTTGAGTTATTTTCACTTAGAAAAACAATTAGACATGTAATTTAACCAATTTTTTTCCAAAGACGGCCTTTGACTAAATCAGTAGCAGCTTCACACTTTTAACCACAAAGTCTGGGGTGTTGATTTACGTTGTTCTTGATTATTTCACACATTTGTTCCATCCGGGGAAAAATATGAAGTATTTTGCACTTCTTCAGGCCTTCATTTGACTTACTTGCTCATTGCTATGAGTGAATTAGTTGACTGTGATTGAGAATAACACATGTTTTTGGGGAGAAACTGTGACATGAGATGTTTACTTTCATTCTAAGTTTGGTCCACACTATTGTACTTCTATATAAGTGTCACCCTTGACCTCTGTACTATTCTGGTATAAGCCTAGTGGCATGCCAGTGTTTATATCTTCCATACACACTGTCTGTGATTATAGATGGGAGAGTGAAAGTGTTTGTGTGTATGGGTGATGGGGAGCCTTTCATTCCCTCTCATTTTCTCTTACTCTCACATCCACAAACACATGTGAACTGAAAGCAAGCAGCTGGGAGACGTTATGTCTCAGGCCTACAGCTCAAGCTTACATGTTGGCAAAGTTCAAGCCCCTGATATGGAAGCCCTCTCACTTTCAAAACAGAGCCCACTTTGCCTGAAGCGCACACACACACACACACACACACACACACACACACACACACACACCTACCCACATACACAAAGATTTCACTGCACCCTCAGCAATGCACATGTGGCCAGGTAGCAATCAGAGTGCCAGTGCCTGCTAGTTTAGCAGAGGTGTTTAAAAGCTGGCCAGTGTGGCATGATGCCAGGACCTGGTGCCAAGTTGGATCCTCCAGTGGGGGACATTACTCTGCTGAGGAGTGCACCATTCTATAAACTGTGTGTAATACCAGGGCTGGGAATCACTAGAGACCCCAGTAGACAATATTGTAGCACTTATACCGTAAGCTGATTCTGCTGTGTTTTGTGATTTGCCAAGAATTGTGACATGGCCAGTGAAAATATACATGCCAACAGTCCTGCATTTCATTATTTGGGTTACACTTAGGGCTTTATTCAATCATATTTTAACCTCTCTGAGCACCCACTACCTCACACGGTCTTCACTGAGGTCATCAGGTAGGAGTCTCCATTCGTATTTTGTCAATTTAAACCCACAACCCTTCCAGAAGACAACACCCTCCAACCTTTACAGTATCTAACCACACTAGCACAGTTAATGCATGCTCAGTGCTACCAGTTCCATGTGGATGCACTACTTCAACAAATGTACAGACTAAGTACTATAACACTGGCCTCCTTGATAAATAATGCTGTTCCTAGCACTATGTTACTTGCTCAGGTGCCCACCAGTACCATGTTTATTTTACACACTACACCCACAACAGTACATCAGAGGCATGTGCTAATGACTCCCTATATAACTCCAAGCTTTGCAGACTTATAATTTAAAGATCCTCTTAACCATACATTCACATCAGCCTTCTCAGTGACTAAGGCTGTACTTAAGCCCACTAGCACAGTTAATGCATGCTCAGAGTTCTCTCTAGACGTACTACATCAACAACTGTACTGTACTACCCACACTACAGTGCTAATCATAAACCCACACTGGCCTCATCAGTAACTAAGGCTGTAGCTAGCACTGCTGTACCTGCTCTACTATGTAGAATTTTTTCACCCGCAACAGTACACCATGTGCTAAAAACTCCCTAGATTTTCCCTGTGCATTCAGTCAAAACTTCCCTCACAAACTATGACCTCTAAACCAGACTAGGCCTTTCAGAGACTGTACTTTATTTAAATTGTTTTATTTTTTATCAGCCATTTTAATTCTATAAACTAGACTTTGAACTTTGATGATAATATACATTTCGATGAACAATATCATTTCCAGAATTATTGTGAGTATCTATCGTGATTGATACAGGGAAGTTACACTGTTTTAGTCACATGACCATTTTTTTGTAGTTTTGATGTAAGTGATGTGCAAAAGAGAATTGTAGCTGGTCCTAATTCTGGAAAAAACAAAGCTGAAGTGCTGACAACAAAATGTTCCATTTTTCACCTCCACCAGAGAGAAGGTCACCTGTACTGGAGTTTCTTTGTTTAATTTGCATATATCCCAGCATTCTTTGTCAGACTGAAACTCTACAAATTGTGTACTAAAATGTGTATTTGTATTTAATAGGTGATGCTATGTAAAACTGGCCATCAGGATAGGTCCTCTGTGGGCATAGAAGGGGCAGGGCTTAACCACCCACACTGAAATGACTGGGCTTTTTGTATGTAGTCACATCTGTAGTTTTTAGGGTTTATTGCCTGCTGTGGCAGGAATTGGGAGAACCTTTTATTTTTCTGAACCAAACCAGGTTGAGTAGTATATAGTGATTATATCATGTGTAATAGGAGTTCTGTAGAATCATAATATGGAATCACATTGGATCCTGAAAATCATTGAGCCTGAAAATATTAAGAGTGATTTCAGTCCAAAATTGTAAGACTACAAATGCAACAAAGTGCCGCTGTGCTACTGATGTGTCCCTCAGTTTTATAGCAATTACATTCCTGTCTGGTCTAGGATCTGAACCCCGGAGAACCATCAAAAAGGTCCAGCTGTAGTTATGATGTCAAGCTTGTAATAATAGCAGAACCCTTGTTGGTGCTATATAGAACCATAGACAGCACATTCTTCATCAATTGCAAAGAACCATTTGGGTTCTGTACTAAAGAATCCTTGAAGAACCATCTTTTTAAAGAGTGTACCAATTGGTGTAATATGCTAGTGCATCTCCAAAAAAAGAAAATGTTCATTTGTTTTCATCATTTGATTCAGAAAGTTAAACTGATATATTTTATATTCATAACATGTAAAGTGATATTTGTTTTAATGTTGATACTGTTATAATATTAATTTATTCAAATTTTGAATATCAACAGATATTAATGACCTATAAGATACTGAATTAAATTTTGAACACATGACCTTTTTACAGTATTCTAATCTCTACACAGGTATATTTTGAATACTAAGGACTGAATAATAAAGTTTTTTTTCCCTGGCTCTCTGTAAATCAATACAATTTTTTCACCCAAAGTATTGTTTTGATTTCTTTCACCCACCACTATGCAATATCCTGCTTTCTTTCTTTCTTTTGAATTTCCTGTGGTGTCTTGCTCTCCTTTCACTTTGAATAACTTGTGCTTTTCATCCTTTCTCGCATTGATTACAAAGGACGTAGGAAGCTGACTTTAAAGCGTGGAGTGTTGCTGACACCTGACAGACTTTTTTTGTTTGTTTGTTTGGTTTCCTGCCAGACCGGTTACTATTTTTCTTTCTTCCATCATCTCCCTCTTTCTACCTTACAGAGAAATACTGTGCATCACCAGCAGAACTAAACTCAGACTGATACTCAGGCCTGCCGCATATGATTCTTAATAGTGGAGGGGTGGTTGGGGGGGGTATGAGTTACATCCAGTAAAAGTAATTTTGGCCATGGGTGACCATTCTGAACACACAGATCCCTTCTTATCTTATTGGGGACTGTTCTGGAGGAAGTTGCTCCTAGAAATATTGCAGGGGTCTTTTACTGGTTAAGTTACTTGTACACTCTTAAACGAGGTGGTTCTTCAAGGGTTCTTTAATAAAGGAAATTGTTCTACATAGAAGGGTTCAGTGGTAAAATAATTCTAAAAGAGATTGATGAGGAATGTACTGTTGATGGATACACAGAACCTTTCTGAAAATGGTTCTATAGAGCCTCCAAAAGGGTTGGGCTATCATTGCAATATCAAGCTTGTAATAATAGAAGAACCAATTTTGGTGCTATATAGACCCATTTTCTATACTAAAGAATCTTTAAAGAACCATTTCAGTGTAGCTGCAGTGTTCCAATAAAGCATGACTTCAGTGGTCAGTTGCAAAACCTCAAAAAAAAAGTGTGACGTCTGTGGAACATCTGGTCCATAGTAGAGGGTTTTTCATTCATTTAAGCAAATGTTGAAAATAAATAAAGAACTGGATGGTTGGATGAGGTGGATCAGTCGTTTAATCGATGTAGAGAAATACAAATGGAATGCTTTTGGAAAGCAATCATAACTTCCATATAATTCAAGCTCAGATGTTGCCCTTGACCAGTGACTGCAGTCTTGATATTTGGCCGAGTCTCTTGTCTCCCGCTGTGATCTGCAGGTGTGATGGATTATCTTGAGGAAATTTTGCGTAACACTAGTTATTGGAAACACAGATTTTCCTTTTCTTTGGAAAGTTGTGAACTGTCATATATATCTGGATGGAATGATAAAGAGCATCTCAGTGTAGAGATCTGGGTCTTAGTGATATTCAGATGGCAAAGATTAGGTCATCTGTTTGGAGGCTTTGCTGTGTGTTGGAGGCTCCTGATGTGGGTTTGTAGGTTCTTGTTGTCTCTGTGAATCAAAGTCATGTTCACTGTGTTCACCACTATAGTGGCTGACCCACAACAAGTGACTCTGAAATCGAGGCTTTGCTCTCAATCCACTAGAGATTTCATTTTATCTGAAAGATGATCAGGAGTGATAGACATTTGAAAGGCATTTATTATTCAATTATTGTACACTATGACAATTCTATTTGTACCCCATTGAGCTCCAATTACATTGAGGTGTCCACAGCTTGTGCCAGTGAGGCATAATTTATCACATTCACTGCTCAAAAGTGGTAAAGTACTTAGTTTTTTAAACAATAATAAATGATATGATGTAGATTAAACTTTGTAAAGTAGACAATAAAATCTACTTATCCTCCTCGGTCCTGAGACAGGACACTTTAAAAACAAATGATATTTTGTAATGAAATATGTTCATTGCAGCCATTTAAATGGCATAATACAAAAAAAGTGCATTGAGACTGTAAGATATTCAGTGTCCAGTATACTGGACGTTTGGAATTAAGGGCATGAAATCTGAAAGATTTTGAAAAATGAACTCATTTGTTAGTACCAATACAAGATACAAATTAAATGTATTTTCTGAGTTAACTGTTAGTGTAAATATTTAATACATTTTTTACAGTAAAATTACATACTGATATGAACAAATATAAACATTTTGCAGTACATTTCTACTATTTTATTATTATGTAATAACAATAATAAAATAATAATATTTTTTTAATCTATTATCTAATAATTGAAGCACCTGTTGTACTGTCAGCCCTAAACAGACACGAGAAGGTGAGCATAGCATTGAAAAATGTCAAAAATATAGAGGAATACCAATGGTTTTAAGATGTGTGTCTTCGCCATACATAGCATTCAGTAGTCTAACTCCAAATGTCCAGATGGCTGGACATAAATGTTTTGCGCGAAATTTAAGACTTTGCAAATAACTTCCCATTGTTAATATCATTATTTTTTGTATCCTTAAACTTCTAGAATAACATATATACCAAGACATTTCAGTTATCTATTTCGGATAATTAAGTAAAACTTTTGTTTTGCTTCGTCACGGAGGCGAGGAGCGTCTTTCTCTGCAGCTGCCATTTCAGGGAGTTTTTTCAGCAACCTATCAAAACAACCTAAATGTCTTTGTCCAACCAATAGAAAGCCAGAGTTGGGAATGAACACATAAAAGTTGGTGGGACAACGTAAAGCTGGTTGTAAAGTTAAAAAACGCAGAAAAATAATGTCCAGCATACTGGATGTTTGGAACAAGGAGGATATGATGATGTTTTGAATAGTTTTTGTTGTATTGAAAAGCATTTTGCTATCAGACTGGTCTCAAATGCAGATAGGAGAGGGGCAGCTCTCAAGGAAAAGACCTGCCAACTGCAACGTGAACCATACTCATAAATATTGGTGCAAATCACAGTCGGCAGGTTTTTTGTTTATGTTCATGTACAGTGATACTTGAAAGTCAATATTTCTGCATAAATATGACCTAAAACATCATCAGATGTTCACACAAGTCCTAAAAGTAGATAAAGAGAACCCAGTTAAACAAATGAGACACAAATATTATACTTACTCATTTATTTATTTATTGAGGAAAATGATCCAATATGACATATTTGTGAGAGGCAAAAGTATGTGAACCTCTAGGATTAGCAGTTAATTTGAAGGTGAAATTAGAGTCAGGTCTTTTCAGTCAATGGGATGACAATCAGGTGTGAGTGGACGCCCTGTTTTATTTAAAGAACAGGGATCTGTCAAAGTCTGCACTTCACAACATGTTTGTGGAAGTGTATCATGGCACAAGCAAAGGAGTTTTCTGAGGAGGTCAGAAAAAGAGTTGTTGATGCTCATCAGGCTGGAAAAGGTTACAAAACCATCTCTAAAGCGTTTGGACTCCACCAATCCAGCCAGACAGATTGTCAGCAGCAGCAAGACAATGACCCTAAGCACACAAGTCGTTCTACCAAAGAAAGTTTAAAGAACAGTTAAAGTAAATGTTTATTTGCAGTTATTGCTGCAAAGGGAGATCACACCAGAAAATAGAACATTCTAAAGGTTCACAAACTTTCAAGCACAACTGTATTTTCTTTGTGCAAAAGCTCCTCCTCTCCTATCTGTATTTGAGCCCAGTTGCGACTTGAACCAGAGACAAAAAATCTAATGTTCAGCCTGGTAGTTTAGTTTGTTTTTCTTTTTTTCTTGTGTACTAGCTGCCACTCTGCTATCTGCATTTGAGTGTCTCCACATTTTTATTGTGAATGTATGTACTTTGTTGTTGAATACACTGTTACATATACCATATGCAACATGAAATGTTTTATTCCCCACCCAAAAATAAATGGTTACATTCTATAATAACACTACCTCTGTATTAATAGAGGATGTGTTACTGATTTTAAAGTATTTGAGCACTTATAATTTTTGACATTTTTGGAGTGATATGGTTAAATATTTCTTGCGTGATTGTGATGCTTGCATCAGGGGTGTTATGAGATGAGCTGGTGTGAGTGATGGGGAGGTTGGTCAGTCTGGTTGGAAGCTGGGGTGTGTACAATATGTGCTTTTTGATTCAAATTAAAACCTCGCATTTACCTTCTCCACTGATACTGACTCAAACTGGCCACTTTGGGAACGCTGTTCCCCTCCGGCCTTGGTGCCATCCCCACAGAAATAATATCTCTGTCCAGATGTCCTTGGTGTGTGGTGGGGCAGGCCACCCGGTGCTGCCCTTTTGACTGCTCATCAATAGCCTGAGCAGGGGTTCATGTTTGACAGCACCCGGCTGCCTCCCTGCTCTGCCACTCGCCATACGCCTTTCAATCACAGTGGACAGAGGAGACGTCAGACAGCGGGCAGCGTGCCAGTGACTGACCCTGACAGGCCTTCTCTCACTCTTTCTAACCATGGATTTCTCTCTCTCCCTCTCTCTGTCTTTTACAATCTGTATGTCTGTCTCTCTCTCACTCACTCCCCCCCCTTCTCTCTCTCTCTTTCTCTCTGTTTCTCATCTTTCGGAGCTTTTCTGTCATGCCCTTTCACACTGTCATTCTTTCTGTCTCTTTATCTGTCTGCTCTTCTCTCTTTTCTCTCTTTAATACTTGCTTCCCTTTTTTAGTTGTGGTGAAGAGCAACTGTTATTTCCACCCTTTTTTCACTCTTATCAGTCCAGCAATCTACTCGTTTATTTTCTTAAACTGCGTGTTTACAGAAATGGTTCATTTTGGGGAATGAGTGATGTGAACAGGATGGTACTCATTGGCTTGTTTTTGTCATAGCAAAACCTGGAGACTTGACTTTTAATATGTAGTAAGAACTTCATAACTGGACATTTAAAACTTTATCAAAACTCAATCATAGGTCATAAAAAGACTTTTGGTTTTGCATGGGAGCCAAAGACACAGCATGTTTTAATGTACTGACCTGTCCATGTTCTGCCTTTTTCATAGCAACTGTTGCTAGGTTGGACAAACTTTAGAGAATTTTTTGGAAAATTTTAATTGAAGTTACAGAGAAGGCATATCAAATAATTATTAAAACCAGACAACTACAGTGTTTATTTACAGTGAGTTTGTTATTATTTTCAAATTATATTTTTCTTATATACAAGTGACAGGTCATACAATCAAATTAGCATTAGCATGATGGCTAATTTGTTGCAGATTACTAAATATAATTGTCTACAGCAGTCGTCAGGAGCGGAATAGTGCCACATTTTAGTCTTAGAAGTGTGATATTACAGCCTGAACTAAAGCTCAAAGAACTTGCTATGTAAGAAAGCATTTGAGGCTGAAATGACAAGTCTTAAATTGCGCTTTAATTCAACCTCTACAGGGCATAACTATCATAACTACGACTCAAAACAACAGTATTCATTTGCTGTCATCTACAACAAAGGCTCATGTAAACAGAGAATGAGGATCCCCAGCATTTAATAGATAATCCTGAATTATCTGGAGAATCTTTGCAGGAGAAACTCTCTTATCTGCTGCTGCAAATTGCAGTGATAGAGGCATTAAATAGTGCTTAAAATACCAGATGCAAACATAAGCCTATCAGAAGTGACTGTGCGGAGAACACGAGATGACAATCTGTTTTATTGACGTGATGAGTGAAGCCTCCGAGTCTGCACTAGTAAAGTGTTGATCACAGTTTATGATTCAATAGCTGCTGACTTTTCAGTCTTTTGCTTTAATGTTGAGAATGACTTTCAACTGATGCTGTATAGAAAATGTGCATAATGGGTTATTTCTTTTCCTAAAAAGGAATTTTCAAAATACTTACAAAGACTTTAAGTCAAGCCTCAATAGTCTGATGGTTAAAATTGTGATTAAACTTGCAGTAAATTCAGCTAAACAGGTCTAGATTTTACAAAATAAATAAATTCATCTGTCTTTGTAATGAAACTGGCATTGTTTGCTGATGATACTGCATTTGTAGAAACATGGATAAACCTTCAGGAATTTTCACTGTAATGTTTGATTTTCAAGTTTTAAACTTCTCAGTATAGTAAAAAAATACCTACAAAGTAGGAGTGGGCTATAAACCACTGTTAAAGTAAATATTGTTGTGATGGTGTCTCTTGATATGAATTTTACCACACCTTAGATGCCGTGATAAGCCCAAAAATAGTATAAGTACAAGCAGCCCTGGGTCTAAGACAAACTAAACATGAACTTGGTCAGCTCAGATTACCCTTACATACTCAATAAAATGGCATGTCACAACAGAGTACGCTCAAAGCAGGTGTGTTTTACCTGACCTGAGTACGTTTTTTTAGATTATTACTTTGTGATTGTTTCTTAGTTACTTTTATGTTGTTTTCTGTTAGAAAAAACAGCTCATAAAACCTATCCAACTTGTGTGAAGCTGAAACTTCATGTTTGATGTGAAATGTGTGATACAAACAAGCTTTGGAATATTTTAAAGAAAAGAACAATGAATGAGTGACGAGATAAAAAAAACAAACTGTCTCAGAAAACCACGAAGGACTGTTGAATTATATATCATTTATATATGATGATTATTATTTTAAAAGTATATTAAAACAACAACAATAATAAAATAACCTTGAGCTCATATTGGCAACCCTTAAATGCAACAACATAAACAGCAATTTATGTATTGTAATTAATTTATGTTTAAACACCATCATCTTTACCACAGTCTCTTGGCTTTTGCTCAAAAATGATTTTATTTTATTGAAAAATGACATTTATTATTTCTTGTCCTAAATGTGTCTGATATCACTTCCAGGCTAGGACTCGTCAAGAAAAGTGAGCTTGAGCTTTATTTAGTCTTACTTTTTGTTGTTTTATGTATGCTTGTGTAACCTGTCAGTTTGTTAGATGCAGTGGGCAGAGGCTGGAGAGCTCAGATGATAGTGTACCTCTTCTTTCCTCTAAACCTCTGTCTCTGTCTCTGGCAGGCGGAGCTGACCGGCATTAAATGGCGGTGCTACAACTTCCGTGGCGGTGGCGAGTACGGGCCGGTGATTTCGGCGCCTGCACAGGACGACCCGGTTCTGCGCAGCTTCACGCGCTGTGTGCAGGCCAACCTACTGTGTGTGTGGCGCCGCCGCGTCAAGCCAGATGCCAAGGAGCTCTGGATCTTCTGGTGGGGCGACGAGCCCAATCTCAGCGACATCATACACCATGAGCTGGAAGGTGAGTCTGTTGAACGCTGCGCTGGTGTGTGTGTGTGTGTGTATGCTGTTGCTTTCAGGGTCTTTAAATTGACAATGTACCAGAGACTGGTGGACTGTAGCCAAATTCCACTTTGGCTGCTGGTTAGTTGAGAAGCAAACTTGTCTGGTATTTATAGCAGAGCTTCTGCCTCCTTATATGTTGGAGTTAAGCTTTAGAAGTGGCTGCAATAACAAAAACATGTCATTTAAAATGCAGAATTTCTCAGTTTTAAAAGTGCAGATTCTGAACTTTAAGTCAATACTAGGGATGCACCGAAATGAATATTTTTGGTTGAAATATAACAAAATGAATCATTTGGGCAAACACTGTACACAGTTCTTCTTTTATATAAATTATTATAAAATTATTAACTAAACTATTTCCCCAAATAAGTCTTGTACTTAGTTAGAAATCAATGTCTTTATTTTAATAAGTTGGTTTAATTGATTATTCTGTTTATAAACAAAGACAATAATATATGAATATACACACTGGATTCCAAAAAAGTTGGGACACTAAACAAATTGTGAATAAAAACTGAATGCAATGACGTGGAGGTGCCAACATCTAATATTTGATTCAGAATAGAACACAAATCACAGATCAAAAGTTTAAACTGAGAGAATGTATCATTTTAAGGGAAAAAT
>BRDA01005848.1:85630-97841 GCA_036984385.1 Crenuchus spilurus | reverse complement strand
GATCACTTCCACTTTCAGTGCATATACTGTATATTAGGTATGTCACAGATAGAGTGTGATACAGTTACTACATGTAAACATCTGAGCACACTAGTCAGTTGTAGCAGAGTGTAAATGGACCTCTCATATCATCATTAATCTGATTAATCAGTCTTGTAATTAGTGATCATTAATGTTGTAAAAGAAAATATAACATATATAGTACACCCCCCAACCATTGTCATTTCAGTGTGTCTGATTAAACTTCATCTACCAGTCAGTCAGACATCAGTCAACCCTAAAACTCACTTGCATTTTATTTCTGGACTCTCCTACAGTATCAAACAGGCCCCAAAGGAGTTTTGTGGCCAATAAGTGATTTTAAGGGGCTAAACATTTGTATAACCGCTATCATAAATACACAATTTTATAAAAAAAAAAAAAAAAAAAAAAAGAAAAAAAAAAAAAAATATATATATATATATATATAGTTATTTGATACTATATATATTTATTCTGTAGATCGTTGAAATCAGTAACTGTAACAGAATAACAGTAACAGTGGTCAGATGTGACTTACTGATGATCACTGTTTGAAATGGTGAAAAGATGCCTCCTGTTCTGTAAGATGTAGTTGGTGTTATTGCCATCCAGCAGAGAAAGCATATTAAAGCATATCAAAGGTTTCATATCTGTCTTCCCTGAACACAAAGCAAGCATAGAATTGGGTCATTCTGCTGTGTGTGTGTGTACATGCTGGCTGATCTGTGCTGAGCTGGGGCAGAGAAGATAAGTGACTGTCAAATGATGTAACACTGTTGGATAACTCTGGTGGCTTCTCTCTCTTTCTGCCCTCACTGGATTGTCAAGACGGGCAGAAGTCCAGTCTCTCTCTCTCTCTCTCTCTCTCTCTGTCTCTCTCTCTCTCTCTCTCTCTCTCATATTACTTTGCTGTGAGTGGACAGAGCTGAACTGCTGTTGGCTGAATAGGTGGTTTGTTTAGTGATCTCTGTAGCTTAATTGCTGTATATGGGTTGAATTGGCTGAATGAAGCTTTAATAATGTTTACACACAACATTATACTCTTTTTTAAAGGAGTAAACAGTTAAAGAGGGCTTTTCAACATGTGGACCATTTTAAAACAGCTGTTCTGTTGAGTCTGTTTTATTTTTCTTTTGCATTTCTTTGATTATCATCATTTACTAAATGCACTTACATTGTTTAAGTGTGCGAATGGTTTGTAGGTTCATCTGTTTTCCTGTGAAAGGCAATTTAACTACTTTTAATCAATTTTGAATAAAAGGCAGAATAGAGCAACTTTACTAATGCATCAGAAATATATATGATGCTAAAGTTCAGTTTGGTTTGTAATTTACAAGCTCATATATTTTATATTCATTACATGTAAAGTGTCTGTTTTGTTTTCATGTTGAATAGTAATTTATTCAAACTCAAACTAGAGTTTAGTATTTCTGTATTTGTGATTTTTATGAGCTATAAGCCACACTGATCAACAGTAAAACAAAAGGGCTTGTATGTAATTAAAGGGCTCATGTATAATTAATATAAATATAAAATGACCAAATTGTGAACAACAGTGAACCTTTTCACGACATTACATTTTTTGTTGAGCCCTGAGTGACTCAGCAGGGTAAGACGCTGACACTTTGACCAGAGCATCACAAGTTTGAATCCCGGTCATGCTGTTAACCATAGACAGCTGGGCCAGAGACAGCAAAAACTGGCCGTGCTCTCTCTTGGCGGGTACATGGCGCTCTCACCCCATCACGTTCACCCTACAATGTCCGCTGGCTGAGGCATCAACTGAGTGGTCTGTCGGAGCTGGGAATCCTGTGCTTTCCTCCGAGCACGTTGGCCCCCCAGTGATGGTGTATCAGCGATAGTTGGAAAAGAAGTGGTGGCAGTATCACACTTAACAGAGGAGGCTTGTGCTTGTCTTCACCCTCCTAGAGTCAGGGACAGTGCAAAAGTGATGGGGAGAGCCTATAGCAGATGGGATGGTTTAATTGGCTACTACTACATTGGGAGGCAAAAATTAGCAAAAAATACTAGAAAAAAATATTTAAATGTTTTTGATATGACACTATATTTAGGCTGTATTTTATGTATGTAAATACATTGATTTAGGAAAAATTTGTGAGAAAAAGGAAAACACACTTTTTTTGACTTTTGTACAAATATTTTTTTTCAGTGTTTTTTTTTGTATTATAATGAAATTTGTACATTGTACACTGTTGACTAAAATAGATAAAGACTACGGTTCAGCTCCCATGTTAGTGCGTTTTGATGTTGACTGTCTTACTCAGATATGTGCTGTTGATATGATGTGGATATTAATATGTGATGTGAAATTTATGGATTATTTACAGTGCTGTAAAACAGCAGCAGTATCACTTCTAATGCTGCTTCATATAAAATCTTATTTTTATATTAAAAAAGTGCAAATAAACCATTCATCTTCATCTACAGGCACATACTGGGTGCAGAGATCCTTATCACTTTAATTACATAGATTAGCAAGATGTTAGAGGGTGTAACATTAGCTTTTCATAAATCTAGACATGGATAAGTGATGACTTAATGCTGGTTATAGGATTATACAATGCTGCTTGTCTAGTTTAATTAGATATCTGACTGTGTTCATTGAATTCTTATTTAGGGACTCTCGTATAGACTGATATTGAAATTCTGTCACTAAAATCAATACACATTTTTTAGGTAAAATTATGATAACCAATCATTTTAGGTTGGCACCGTGTCATTTGGTTAAAAAAAGAGCATTTTTTTAAACAGTGACATAGAGACTTTTAAAACTAAAACAAGATGCAGTAATACTGCAAGTAACATAACCACTGTAGTGGACTTACAGAATTATTTATGCTTCTTATTCTTGTTAACTACCTCTTAATATTTTATAAAAAAAAAACTTCATTGTTATCATTTATAGATTTACAGTGGAACCTCAGTTATCATTTGCCCTGGTCATCATACAATTTGGTTATCGTCAACTTTTTTCTAGGACGTTTTGTCCCAGTTATCATTCTTCTGCCTGGTTTTCATCTGCGTGCCCACATTACTCGCTGCTAATTTTGTGAAAACAAAACATCCACCCACTCATTCATCACTCACTCTGGCTTTGTTTCACATTGATAACGCTCAAAACAAACTAAAACATCATACTTAAGTGATGGCGCGCAGCACTATATGAAAATGGGTGTGAAAACAAGTAGCGGTTGAGAACCCCGAGAACAGGTGTACAGAACAAAGGCTGTGGCTGGACCACACCAGCACTCTCTAAAACAGAGCATAAACCTGTAAGAGTGAAGTTAAATGTTCATTTATCCATTTCATTAGTCTTTTGTATTTATTTCACATTGTGTTCTGTATGTAAAACTATAGTTATTCTACATAAAATATGCTTTTTTAAATATTTTGTTTTTATATTTTCTTATGGAAAATATTGCTTCAGTTATCGTTCATTTTGGTTATCATCAGGCAAGTTTTTGGTTGAAATTTATGGAAAATGTAAAAAGTTCACACTACAGTGATATTATATCATGAAAGTTGGACATTTAAGTAGAGCATGCAGTGGTGATCTCCTCTCAAGCTATTTACGGAAATAAAAGCCAACAACAGTGGTGGGTAAACCCTAACAAACAATGTCAGTGTCTCAATAACATGTCTTAAGCATCAATTACAGCTTGACAATGTCTCATGCTATTCGCAAGTGGATTTATGGTCTGCTGAGATATGGCATCCCACTCTTCTTGAAAAGTGGCCCTCGGGTCATTGAGGTTCTGGGGTACAGAATTCCATGCCTCTACACGGTGACTCAGCTAACCTCATAGGTTTTCTATAAGATTCATGTCTGAAGAAAGTGCAGGTCACTCCATTTGAGGTACCCCAGTCTCCAGCAGCCGTTCCCTAATGATGTGACCTCATCCATGAAGATAAAATGAGGCCTTTGTTGTTCATGCAGAGGCACAATGACTGTATTAATGATGTTATTAGAGTAGTATGGGCTCGTCACTGTACCATTCACACAGTGTAGTGCAGTTCTGTATTGACTAGACACACTAACACCACCACCACCAAATGCTCGTCTGGTGAAAACAGTGGCTGATGCACAGTGTCTCCTTCACGTCTCAAACATTGTTGGTATCATTTCTGCTCAGCGTGAATCGACTTTCATCAGTGAGCAGCACTGAGGCCCACTGGTCCCTCGTTCAGCGTAAATGCTCCCTGTCCCATGCAAGACGATGACACCTGTACCTGGTGGTGTGGTCAGGTACTCTTGCAAGTCGTCTAGCACACAGATCATGCCGATGTAAGCAGTTTGAATGGTCTGACGTGACACTTTGGTGCCTCTCACCTCCCTTAACTGTGCCTGGAGTTGTGTGGCATTCATCATCTGGTTCCACAGAGCACTGTGAAGCGAGCATCAGTGTGGGATGTGAGGACGTCCACTTCTATGCCTTTCTGTGACTCTTCCAGTCTCTCTGTATCTCTGTTACTACCTGCTGATGACACTGTGACTCTCTAAGCTCAGTGGTCACTTCTGTCTGAGAACATCCTGTTTGAAGCCTCACAATGGTGAGGTACTGCTGATCAGGTGTTAGGTGTTGTCTTGGTGTGATGATGTCAGAATGTGAACAGCCTGATGAGGAGGAGTTTAAATACCAATTCTAACTGAAGCAGGATGTTTACTGGTTGAGTCATGGATTAAACAGCTGTTGTGAATTTTGCTGTTAAACTCCTTGTTAGAGAACAGCAAGCTGTGCAAAAAGTACTGAAACACTGAACAGCTGAACATGTGCAGTCAAAAGTTTAGAGACAGTCACATGAAGTTCACCTGTAAAGGTTAGAGTGCATTTTAGGTTCATCCTGAAAATGTAAACATGTCAGTGTTAATCTTTAGAAGTGAATTGTTTTCTGCTGTCTGTATAACACACAGTAAATCAGTCATTATCAGGGCATTATTGGAATGTTTTTGATATTTTAATACTGGCCAATAAATGATATCGACTGATATCAGTCAGGACCTGGTTTTTCACTGGTTTTTGAAACCAGACTCCACTATTATTACATATTTAGCCTGTTGCATTGCTCTTGGCTTGTACATACCTTCCTTTGTCTGGAATTTTGCCACTGGCTTAATCAGCCACCTCCGCTGCTGTGCTTGCCTTACTCCCCGCACCATTCTCCCAGGGCAGCATGCATTAAGATGTAAATGCGGTGGTGTTAGTTCTTTAAACAAGTGATTGTGACTGCTGAGTCGGAGGCCTCGAGGGGCCCCTGGCACAACGGGGTACCAATCACATGCAGGAGCCTAGGGCCTGAAAATCAGTAGGTAAGGCTGGGTAGATCTACACTACTTGTCAAAAGTTTGAGGGCATCTTACCTTCTTTTAAAGTATAGAGGTGTAGAGTGTATAGGCTTGTGTTCATCAATGTCTGTGTGAAAGATGACTGGCATCTCAACAAAATACATTATTTAGACATTATTCTCAAGGGTAGTACTGGTGAAATCAGTGTTTTCTGCAAATAAACCAGTTTGTCAGCATATGAATAAGTTGTGAACTGACAAAGGGAACATGCTGTTGATATACAACTCATCACAGATGCACCACCAGGCTGCAGAGTAGGCAGTTTATGTTCTCCATGACCCTTTGTTAAGGGAAAGCGTAATTGATCTCGTTTTGTTTCAGTCAATCAAAATCAACCAAATATTTATTTATATATCACTTTTCATACAAAACACATTGAAATGCTGTTGCAAATGCTATGTTAGATGATATGTTTTGTGTTCTTGTTATTCAGACAAGTTTCCATTCAACAGTTTCTTTTACACATCTTGTCTAATCCCTAAACTGAAAGTTCACACTCCCAAACTGAATTTAGACCACTACAGACATCAGCTTTTAGAACATATGATTATTATTTTGCTCAAATGGACTCAAGTCATAATGCATGCTTAGTGCCTCCAGTTCTGTGTGGGCTCTACATCAGCAACCATTCACACAACACACCAGCACAATATCAAAATTCACACTGGTCTCCCTGGTGACGAAGGTCTAGCCGCACTGGTGGTGTTACTGCATGCTCGTTGCCACCAGTTCCAGTTTGTGCTCTACATCAACAATAGTACACCAAAGACATATGCTAAAAACTCTGTATTTACCCACTGTGTTTACCCACTACACAGTCAATCACAAACTGCACTCCCTCAACCAATCCGTGACCTTCTTATCCACATCTATTGACTATCCTTGTTCAGCTACTTCTCACCATTCCTTATGGCCTGCTTTTTAGCACATGACCTCTAAATCCAAATTCAATCAGTAAGGATGTGGCAGATTCCTATAGAATCTATCCCTACTAGACTAATGTTTCTGCCAACCACACACTCACCTCTGTCACCAAATCTTGTATCTCAACTTCTATCCAGTACAACACTTCAGCGTACTTAATGCAAGTTTTTTATCTACATTTGCTACTATCTACCAGTCTAAGGCTTCAGCCCATTTACCAATATTCAGACCATGTACTCACAGTCCATTATGTTGCCCTTTTTGCAAACATATTTGCCTTACTGCCTCTAATACTAGTGGCCATAAAATTACGCTCTGTGTGCTTCTTATCATATGAACTTGCTACAGAACAAAGCATCTGTTTGACTCCTTGTGTAGCATCCTTTTGACTAATATTACTTGCTGTTAAAATGTTCTGTTTGCTGCAAATAATTTACAACTTGAATCACCTACTCGTTGACCAAGGTTTTGTAGAGTCATAAGTAGCTTTTAATTTTATACAACTCACAGCCATTAACAACAACTTACGCCAGATCATTTTCTGCCTGTTTTCTGCATCTGAGCCATTCCTCAGACATGGCAAAACGACATGCTTTCCACCAATCACCTCACCCTAGTCCAAGTAAACAGCTTTGAACCTGTCCTATCACATCCCTGAGCACTAATGCTAACTGCGCTACCTTTCACAGATTCCACTTTACTCTGGCACGGCCACTTTTATCAGACACAACCAATATAATTTAGTGGCTCACACATTTCAGTTCCTCAACTAAGCTTCCATCCATGTCATGCTGCTCAGACATTGTGGCATTATTATTTATAATCTACTCTAACCTCTCCATTTCACTAATCACAACCTCATAAACCATCAGTGGAGACCTTACACAAGGAAGCCAAATTGTAGACACAATTTTATTTTAAAACTTATTAGCTCTATTATTAGCCTTCACTGTCCCCCACTTTTAGCATTCACCCCCTTTAGATCACATTTCCTACAGATGTTTGCCTTTCACAGTTGACTTTTGGACTTCGTCCTTAATAATTAACACTATGATTCATGTTCTCTAGTAGCCGCAGGATACACTGAAGTGTAGTGGTCAGTGTTGTTGTGTCATCCATGTATGCTCTAATTGAGGTAAGCCCAGTACCATCTGCAAGCCTCTCTCCACATATGACCCACTTTGAAGTCCTAATTATCACCTTCTTTGCCATTATAAATGCTAATGATGAGATTGTACAACTTGGCTTAAAATATTCATGTTAATACGTGGGACATGGTATGGTTTATTGTCATTGCAACAAGTACAACGAAATTGCATAAGATTGAAAATAGCAGCATTAACATTGGGAAAGATAGGAGATTAAAAAACATCCTCCCAGACTGTCCCATTGTAATTGGGGCAGTTTGAGAAGTGAAAAAAAACACCTTTATGCCTAAGCACAAATACACACAGACATAGCCAAGTTATTGGGAGGGAGGATGGGGGGGTGGGTAAGGAGAGAGAGAAAGTCCAGCTCCAGCATCGGCCATCCGGGGCCATTCGGCACAGTAGCCATTACAGCGCTACCACAGATCCGTGTGCTCTTGCATGGGGATAAAGCATGTGAAAAGGCATTTGGTGAGGTTGGGGCAGTGGGTCGGCTGAAAAGCTGAGTGCCCTATAGCAGTCAGTACTTGAAAATATAATAAGAACTTTAGGCATGTTGGAATAATCTTTCTACCAGGCGTCTTACTGTTTGGTGTGATTTGCATCCATTCTTCCTGGCACATTTGCTCCAGCTTGTTCAGGTTGTTTGGATGATGCTTGTGGACCGCAGTTTTCAAGTTGTGCCACAGATGCTACAGAATGGGCTTTGATTTGCTCACTGTAGAACATTACGGATTTTGTTGTTCAGCCACTGCTGTGTTGCTTTGGCTTTGTGCTGGTGAAGCTTTAGTGTTTCAGCAGGCTGACGCAGGTTTTCTCCTGGCTTTTTTTTCATCATCCGTACAGCCTTTGGTTTTAAGAAGACATCCAGTCCCAGCTTAGGAACAGCATCCCAACAACATGATACTCCCTCCACCATGCTTCACAGCTGAGATAGTGTTTGTAAAAGGATGTGCAGTGTTTCAGCATCACTTGAAATCAAATCATTTAACGGGCCAGTCCTGTCAGCACCATTTACAATCTAGGTGAATGTTAAACTTTTAAGAGTGTTTACACATACAGAGTAGAGTTTTATTTAATTGTTCTTACATATCTGAATATAGAAGGACATGGATGTGTCTACTGTAGTAATATTTAGAACTATTGTCATATGCTTTGGCTAATGGTGTATATTACACATTATGTACACATTAATAGCCAAAATAGTCACAGTGGGTCTCTCTCAGTACCTAGTGAGCTGAACATAGACAGTATTTTTCTTCACAATATGCGCCCTTGTCTCAATTTTTAGATACCTCAAAATGCTGCCTACTGAGACCTTATTTTGACTGAATACCGTCATCGAATGATTCCTCAATTGTTAAGACAATCCCACAATGCAATGCACTGCAGCTTATGTTTGAAGAAGGAGAGCAGCCAGTAGTGATGTGAGTTATTCTTACAATTATTGAAGCTATTCTACTAAAACTGCTATAAAACCTGCAGCAGCATTTATGGCAGGGTGTCTAGTTAAGCTCACCAGGTGTTAAGAGAGATCCATTAGTTTATTTTTGTATGGATGGGTTCATTAACTTAATTAATGACTTTATTAGAGACCAGTATTATCTAATGCTGTGATATTGTGATATGTTTGGAAAATATCAGCAAAGCTGCCCACCGAGGGTTCCAATCAAAGGTTGATCCACTCCCACCTTGTTTAGAACACAGTCCTTATAGCTGTGGGCCATGGCTTCCAGGCCGAGTAATGTTAGGAGAGCGAGGCGGTGGAATCCAAACATTTGTTTTGTTTTTATTGCTACTGGGACGGATTATGCAATGCAGGAATAAACAGCATCAATTTTATTTACATCCAGACACATTCTGTGGACTGACTATATTGTTGTGGGAACCTATACATCCACCCACACACACACACACACACACACACACACACACACACACACACACACACACACACACACACATGTACACCAAACAGTTGAAACACTTCAGAGTGTTAAAGGCGGCTGGTCTCAGACCAAATCTGATTTTGTAAGCTAACAGACTAAAAAGGACTCAATGTTAAGGATGTATTTAGCCCTGTACTCAGACTGGGAGGGGTACTGGCTGTAACGTGACACCAGTGTGTGTGTGTGAGAGAGAGAGAGAGAGTGTGTGTGTGTGAGAGAGAGAGAGAGAGAGAGAGAGAGAGAGAGAGAGAGAGAGAGAGAGAGAGAGAGAGAGAGTGTGTGTAAGAGAGAGAGAGAGAGAGAGAGAGAGAGAGAAAGAGAGAGAGAATGAATCTCAGGAGCCTCATCTGAGTCACTCCAAAAAAACGATGTAACAGCCCTGATTCGCTCTGTAATTGACTCCAGATTTCTCTTTCTTTATCCTCTGTCCCTCCCCTCCCTTTTTTTCGTTCCTTCTCTTTTTCTCTCTGTCGCTGCACACCATACATCAACAGAATTATTTTTTCGCATTAAAAGTGTTTGTTTTTCACTTTGAAAAAGTATTAAAACAGTTGCAGTCATATAAATGTTGTCTAATAACATTATTTACCTTGGGGAGAAGAAAAAACATGAACGGATGTCTTTTGTTGTATAATTTCAGTGTGAAATGTCTGTATCAAGTTGAAATAATTATAGTAGCATTTTACACAGTATTAGTAAGATTGGGTATCATCTGGAGGCTGAATGTTGTTAGGTTTAGAGTATATTATATTATATAACACTAGTTCTATGATGATTTACTTATATTAGAGTTACACAATTGATTAATGAATACGCAGCAAAAGCTTCACTACTGTGTTATTTACTGGAGGTTAACAGTAAGTTTCCACTTTTTGTGTAGTTTAACGAGTCCCGATTTCGGGCCCTGAGTGGCTCAGCAGGCTAAGACACGGACACTATGATCAGAAGATCACAAGTTTGAATCCTGGTCATGCTTTTGGCCATCGACAGCCAGAGCTCGAGAGAGCAAAATCACTTTCATCACTTTCATACTACAATGCCTTTTGGCTCAGTTATCTACTGATTAGACCATCAGGATATGAATGAATAGACACCTGCCAGCCAATCAGAAGAGAGTATTCAGGGATATCAGGCTTAACCCCAGACATAAACATTTGCTGTATTGTTTTGTATTTACCGGTGCATCTAAAAAATGAAAATCATAAATTAATAAGTTCATTTATTTTAGTAATTCAATTCAAAATCCAAAACTTATAAATAGTTGAATTACACACAGAGTGTCTATTTCATGTGTTTATTTCTTTTAATGTTGATGTTTATGGTCTACAGCCAATGAAAACCCAAATCTAAAAAAATTAGATTATCTAAGACCAATTAAAACAATAAATTAAATACATGAATATTGTTCTGCTGGCAAGTATGTACAGTATATACACTCAGTACTTGGTCGAGGCTCCTTTTGCATGAATTACTGCATCAGTGCGGCATGGCATGGAGGTGATCAGCCTGTGGCACTATTGAGGTGGTATGGATGCCCAGGTTGCTTTGATAGCGGCCTTCAGCTTGTCTGCATTGTTGGGTCTGGTGTCTCTCATCTTCCTCTTGACAATAGCTCATAGATGCTCTGTGGGGTTTAGGTCAGGTGAGTTTACTGCCCAGCACAGTGATACTGTGGTTATTAAAGCAGGTGATGGTACTGTTGGCAGTGTGGGCAGGTGCCAAGTCCTGCTGTAAAATGAAATCCACATCTCCATAAAGCTTGTCAGCAGATGGAAGCATGAAGTGCTCTAAAATGGTCTGGTAGATGGCTGCACTGACACCAGCAGATGACATGACTCCTTTTTGAAAAACCCCAAAACATTTCTTCTTTGTCTGTGAGGATGTTAAAGGGTTAAACAGCTTGTGGAATGAATCTCATACACCAGTTTATTTTCTTTATTGGAAAACATTTGCTGTGATGCTCACTAATACATCAAATGCATTCCTGAAGCGTTCTGCATGTCATCCTGCATTACTGTGTGTACAGCATCTGGAGTCTTGAAGACCACGTCCTCTTCCTGCCACAGGTGACCACTGATACTGGCCTTGCTCTTTCTCTCCTGTTATAGTGCTTTCAGCAGCCTGGCTGTATTCACCAGACCACCTAAAGCTACTTGTGTAGTAGAGAGCTCTCGAGTGCACAGGCTCTCGGGATCGGTGGGACGTGCCCGTAAGGTCTGGATTGAGAGCTCTCTCGCTTGGCCTGGCTGATCTGGGAACAGCTTGCATTAAAGCTCAGTGGCTGAGAACACTCTGGAGGCTGCTTAGCTGCAGCAAAGTCCATCCCACTCCTTTTAGTCACTGCACTTCTTTTGCCTCCAAGGGCTCTTGTCATAGCCCTCCCCAGCTTTTTCAGTTCTCTGATATTTCTGAAGCTCCTCGCACCTCCCAAATCATGTTTTAGGCCTGGCCTGTCTACAGATCCTTTCCTGTTGGAAAACCTTGATGTGCTTCATATGTTACATCACATTTTGGATGAAGATTGATGCTGTTATCACCACTGCTTGCCTGGCATGTTCATGTGAGCAGTTTCTGATGATTTTGCTTGTTTCAGTTTTTTTTTTTAATATCCATAGTTTAGGCCCTAAAATATATATTTTTTACAACTCACATTTATTAGACCAGCTGTTAAATAAGCTTTAACATACTGAATATCTACAGGGGTTAGACAATGAAACTGAAACACCTGTCATGTACTGTCCACAAAGTCAAAGTAACAGATTGGGGACATCTATAAGTCATACAATTTCGAATAAATTGTCGAC
>BRDA01005848.1:49281-77827 GCA_036984385.1 Crenuchus spilurus | reverse complement strand
TATATATATATATATATATATATATATATATATATATATATATATATATATATATATATATATATATATATATAGATATATATATATATATATATATATATATATATATGGTAAATTCTTACAGTCATAAAATAACAGAAACATCTTGATTAAATCAAGGTAACAGTAATATTTTAGTACAGTTTTAGTAAACATGATAATTTTTTTCTTGATGATAGAAGATCTACCAGCTTCTCAAACAAACCTCCCCATCCTCACTAACCCTCATCAGACCCTACTGTGAGCACTGCTCCATTACCCCCTTCTTAATCCCTCTAATAGTGGTCTTACACCATTAGTGTGTATGAGGGGTCTCTCTCTCTCTCTCTCTCTCTCTCTCTCTCTCTCTCTCTCTCTCACACACACACACATGTCTGCTTACATGCTTTCTGATCATTAATAAATCTGTAGTCATGCCATGCACAGTTTATTCAGTCTCAACTGCAGTGTAATGCACTGCTTGTCAGGATGGGGAATGCATTTGGTAATCAGTACCAGTACCAGTGATACCAATAATACCACAACAACAATAAACCAATAAAATCAACATGGAAACAAAACAAAACGTCATTAACAGCCACTAATATGAGTTCAGATATGGGGAGCAGTTGAGGATTAGGTGCCTTGCTCAACACTCTCCCATCTACTTTCAGTCCCAAAGCTGCTGCTCTAGCTTTTAGGATGTCCCAGCTAACAGTTTTTGGTTAGTAGAATGTTTTCTGTACGTTACAAATTTGCATCTTAAAACGTTCAACCAATAGTTTTCTAGACATTTCTTTAACATTCCAGTAACGTTGCTGCAACATTATGAGGACGTAACCTGCACGTTCACATTAAAACTGGTAAGGTTGACTTTCTGAAGGGACACAAAGCTGATTTTTGTCTGCACACCTATGTATGTTTACACACCAAACAATAATGTTGCTAACCTGCTAATGTTATTAGCAATACCCAACTCACATTGTGAGCTATTCATGTCTCGTAGCTCAGCCAAAAACGTTTTAATGAGGTGAAATTTAAATTTGATAGACAGACAAAGTGTGTTGAAAATCAGAGAGATGATGTGGAAAAATCATGTGTGTGTCTTTAAACTGATTCAAATTCATTTTTGAAATTTTTGATATTCAGTCACATAAAGTGTCAAAATAATTTTTGGCTACTAAATGACTAATACAATCAATAGTGACAGCTCCATTATTGCAGCAGCAGCTCCACACCTCAGCTGAGCTGCAGTCCATCTATTTTCTGTTTTCCATGCGCTGCAGATCAGCCTCAGCTGTGAACTGATTCATTCTGATTCAATGCAAAAGCAACCACGCAAACATCTCCGACCAAAACGTGCCCCCACCTCCAGCACTCAAATGAGCTTCAGGAAGCATGCTGGCGTCGGCTGCAGGACTTCTACTGTCAATAGCAGCTTTGTGTGTGGCTGTGGCGGTGGCGCCCACCCCCTCCCTTTCACAGCTCCAACTAGTGGCCAGACTGAGAAGCTGCAGCGTTGGTCAGGCGGAGGGTGGGAATTGCTGCTACGACCCAGTTCCATCAGTACTTGTTTGTGTTGGGGGCCGAGCGGCAGCTGATTCATATTGTGAGGAAGGGAGAGGGTGAGGGAGGAGAGAAGGAGGAAGAGGAGGGGCAGCATGAAATAAACATACATGTGCAGCCAAGAGAGAAGTGTTAAGGAGATACATACAGTACATATAATGACTGCACACACTTTCTGCACACTTTTATCATTTCTGCTTACTTTTATCATTTTTGCACATTTTCATCATTTCTGCTTGCTTTTATCATTTCTACACACTTTTATCATTTTTGCACAGTTTTGTCATTTGTTTACTTTCATAATTTCTGTTTACTTTTATCATTTTTGCACATTTTAATAATTTCTGCTCACTTTTATTATTTCTGTTTATTTTATTGTTTTTGCACACTTTTATGATTTCTGCTAACTTTGATAATTTCTGCACACTTTTATCATTTTTGCACTCACCATTTCTGTTTACTTTTATCATTTCTGACCACATTTATATATATATATAAAAAAACAATAGGTATCAAAATCATTAATTGAAGACAAGCAGGTTTTAATTTTGTATTATTTCTCAGTTGTAATTTAATAAGAGAAGCAGAGAAATTCTCAGATGAACAGATGTGAAACTTTCAAACAGCATAAGCTTGTAAGTAGTTTGATACTGTGTAGACCACCTGTAGAGATCTGAAGCTTCATTTATAGAAAACAGTTAAAGTCCATGTTAAATGGCAGTTTTAGAACGGATCAGATATTTCCCTAAAATTGCCCAGCTCCAGGATTTATTCAAATTTGTTGAAATTATTCAAGAGTTCCTCAGTGATGAGTGAACACACACTTCAGGGTATTATTATTACAGTGTGTAACAGCTGAAAGAGGTGGACAAGAAATGAAACAACCTTTGTGTTGAAGAGGAGATAATTTATTAGTTAGAATTTGAATAAAAATGTATTTTTGTACACTCATGAAGGCAAGTTCTACAGTGATGCTTGAAAGTTTGAGAACCCACTTTTATATAAATGTTTAAAAGTAAATAAAGGGAAGAAAATCAAACAAATGAGACAAAAATAGACTAGGTAATTTTTTTGAGAAAAATTATTCAGTATTATACATCTTTAGGATTAGCAGATAATTTGAAGGTGAACTTTGAGTCAGGCATTGACCTTCAGGTGTGAATATTTTAAAACAGAATCTTGAGAAGGTAAAATACTGTAACCTTAACTGGTCTTTATGTTTTTTTTTTGTTTTTTTTTTCAAATTGGATTTCAAAGTGACTCACGTTACTGGCAACGCGACTTAAGAACGATACATCAAACCCAGAGTGATGGAAATGCAGGGATCCAAGAGTCCTGTGTTGCCAGGGGTTATTATTAAATAAAATGTAAATAAATATGATTAAATATCATCATTTAAGAAAAAAAGACAATGCCGACTTTGTTAGCGTGTTTTCTATTTTAAACTATCTAACTATTTCTATTTGTATGTATGTATTATTTTCATAATGTAAGACAATGACAGAAAATAAAATACCTTGTTGTTTTTAGTAATTTAAACATAATACTTTTCTTTCTTTCTCTTTCTCTGCTCAAATCTGTATTTTGAACTCCAGCTTGATATTTTACCCACAAGTATTAGGTATTAAAACAAATGGCCCAATTTTGCGTGGCAACCTGCAGCAACCAGAACCAGACTGGCTGTAGTTACTGACGTCATTACCACAGAATCACAGCCATATTTTATAGCCCAGAAGAGTGTTTGGACACCTAAACTGGTAAATCTTAAATGATGTTCTTTGGGTTTCTTGAACAAAATGATATTTGTTTCAGAGAAAACGTTTTAGCAGAACGTCACACTGATGGTGGAGTCTGTGTGGATGATGTCAGGTAACCAGGCTGTACTAATAGTGCTGTAAAGAGTTGAAAATGTCAAAGTCTGAAGATGTTTTCTTTACTGTGGTGTCAGACTGCTTTGTGTTCACTGATGGGATCAAAAGTTACTTTGGATGAAAACCTGCAGAGGTCTGCAAAGAACTTTCTTTATGAATGACAGTCTGAAACCTATCGGCAAGCTGAAAATATTGGAAATGGAGTTGTTTTTTTAAATAAGAAAAGCTTTGCCTGTTTGTGTCCTAACACCACAAACTTAATACATTGTGAAACACATCCAGATACTTTTTGCCACTGTATATACTAAAGGTGTACAGTATCATCCGGGATTAGGATCAACCAGTGTTTAAACCACAGAATTGGACAAATTGTGATTTTTTTAGGCAGATTTCTGTTGCAGTTTTGTAACATTAATAGCATACTGTTGAATCCTCAAAATGTTAAAATATTCAGAAAAATTTAATTGGGTAACTGAATTGTCCTATATTTCATATTGTCAGAGTGCTGTGGCCAGGAGGATATGGATTCCTCCTGTTCCAAAGTTCCAAAAACAAGGCTTTATTACAAGGCCTACAAACTGTGGCTATAAAACAAAACAAACACTGTTTCTATGACTTGACTATGAAACAAAATAAGACATGAAGACACTACGATGACAAATGGTGACAATACAATGACCAACATTACAATGTCTGACAAGGACTGTGACACTCGAGGAAGCTAAATAGCAAACAATCAAGACAGAAAATTAAACAGCAGAGCTGTGCAATGACATTACGTAACTGGAGTGGAGACATGACATGAACGTAAATAAAAGAGCATGGAGACAAGACGGCACATGGAAAACGTAAACACAGCATGTGACAAGAGTGAAATAGGGTTGTGACAAGGCTATGGTGGGAGGGTTCACACATATTCATTACATGAAAAGTGACATATTTTTAGCCTGTTTTAATGTAATTTTGATACTGTTTGATATTCATTTTGTTATGAGCTATAAGCCATATCAATCAACAGTAAAACAAAAAATCATTTGATTAAATTATGAACAACTTTTTCACAATATTCAGATTTTTTTTACTGTAAAGGTTGTTGCATCATTTTGCATGACTTGCATTGTGCAAAATAATCCAGTTGATTCTTACTTACAGTATAGCTTTATTATAAAAAATATTATTTAAATAGTTTTTTTCCCAGAAATGTGTGAATGTGCTAATGTATTTGAAATGTTAATTTAGTCTACAGAATGTAAACGTATATTGAAATAGTGACAAAGAAACCTTTCCATAAAGAATCTGAATTTCTTGAACTTGGTCTTGTATCTTGGATGTGATAGATGATTTATGTCTGTAAACATCACAAAGCATTAGATGCCCAAATCCAAACCTCAGCCGTGAAACATGGTGGAGAAAGTATAGTTACATAGGCTTTTTCTATTTCAAGGTCTGAACAAGTTGCAGTCACAGAAAGACCAAAGGATTACAAGCAGTACCAGGAAATTCTACAGTAGAATATTAGGGAAGTTCAATAGAATTGTCATGTAATATGACCGTGATCCAATACAATGACAACAGTGACGCTTGTGGAAGTTCCATGTTTAAAAAGTCAACTCTCAAAAGTGTATGTGCAGTAAAACGTGCAGCATAGCTCCCAAAATAACACCTTTTTTTAGTAATAATTTGCTAAATTATTTTTAGAATTTATTAATATAAATTTTTAATATTTTAGGCCAGTTCCTCAGTGAAAGTAAAGTAGTGTATAGAATATTGTGAAAAAGTTTGTGATTACATGATTAGTTGTTTTTTTTACATTGATACTGATAATAATTTAATGAAATATTCTAATAATTTGAGACAAAAAAGCTTTAAATATTACTCTGTGTAATGAATATAAGAATGAGTTTACATTTTTGAACTAAATTTGAACACAAATGAACTAATATTCAAATTTTTTTGATGCGACACTGTTGCTCTGCAAAAGCACATTTTTTATTATGAATTCAGGTCACATTTTAGAAGACACTGAAGTCTAGATTAAACTAAAAAATACTCACATCTGTATGTAAGTGTAAGTGCAGCCCACTCTGCTGCAGTCAAAAGTTTTGCTGCTTAATTGACTGATTAGCTCACTTGCTTTGACATCAGTGACTCAGGTTGTTATGATGTCTAATACTGTATAAAGATGTTCTAGATAAAAATGGTTGAGTTGAGATTTCAGTAGTCAGACAAACAACCTTGAGACTATAAGCACATGTTAGATGTGAGATTGTGTGTGTGTCTGAGAGAGAGAGCTTGATATTCTGAACATGTGTATTCCCGCCCCCCTGCTCGGCCTGAAGCTAAAGAGAGAAATGAAGAGGGAAGAGAGGGAGAAACTGTGTATATGGAAGAGAGAGAGAGAGAGAGAGAGAGAGAGAAGTGCAGGCTAGAAAAAGAAGCAAAAAAGACAGACTGAGAGACATCATGATGAAAATATACTGTGCAGAAAGAGAGAGGAGCTGTGTATTTATATGAGACAGAGAGAGACAATGAGAGAGACAGACAGACAGACAGACAGACAGAGGGAGAGAGAGAGAGAGACAGTGACAAAGAGAAATAGCGAAACAGAGAGACGGAGATACAGAGAGTGAGAAAGAGAAACAGCAAGACAGAGAGAGAGAGAGAGAGAGAGACAGTGACAGAGACAGAGAGAGGGAGAAGTAGACAGAGTGAGACAGAGGGAGAGAGAGTGAGACAGAGAGTGAGAGAGATAAAGAGAGAGAGAGACAGAGAGAGAGATAAAGAGAGAGAGACAGAGAGACATTGAGAGAGAGAGAGAGAGAGAGAGAGAGGGAGAGAGAGAGAGAGAGACGGTGAGAAAGAAATAGAGAGAGAGTGGTAGAGAGAGGTGACGGGAGTGCTGGAAACAGTAGAACGGTGGAGGGTGGTGGGGGCGGGGTTTGGTGGCGGGGGAAATAGAACGTTGAGGATCTGTGTGTTCTCACCGGCCATGTTGCCATGGTTACGGGGGAATTCTGGCGAGTAAGGAAATTTCATTCACTCTGCCGCGGAAAAAAAAAAAAAAACAGGAGGGAAATATCAACAAAGCAGAGGAACATGACAACCCCCGAGCCACCTTCAGAGAGGTGCGCGTGCCGCCCGGCACCGCCCCTCACCCGGGCTGTCTGGGTCAGCTCTGATGTGTTTTTATTCACACCTGTCTGTAAAGGCTGTGTGAGAGTGTGTTATAGTGTCTTTGTGTGAATATGCTAATGTGACTGTCATAACAAGACCATATGTCTGAAACCTTCACTACATGAGAAGGAAACATACCGTAATTTACCTTCACCAGATTTCCTGCCTAATAACTTTGGACCTTTAGTGTTATACAGTACAGTGTAGAGACCCCCTGCTAAGTTATTGTTATAATATGAGCTCTATACACACCTGTCTGTCCTACATACCTGCAAATTAACTTGTTTTATGTTATGAACAATTTTTTTGGTTTGGTGTGTTTTCGGGACGTGGCCCGGAATGGGTCAGCGCACTGACACTATGATCAGAGGATCACAAGTTTGAATCCCAATCAAAGCAAAAATTGGTCATGCTGTTTCTGGGTCGGTAGATGGCATTCTCTCCCCATCACTACTCAGTAATGTCTGATGGCTCAGGTGTCTGTTAGCTGATGTGTCAGAGTCTTCATGAGCCTAGAGTCCTAGCAGATGGGTAGGTCGGTTGCTACATTTATGGGAGAATTGGGTCCAAAATTAAAAAATGAAATAAAGAAAAATCACTTAGGTGAAGAAATCTACCTTCAGACTTCTTTTAATGCCACCCCGAAGTTCCTCTGGTAACCTCTTGGCCCACACTACCACAACAGGTTTGTCTCAATATTAAAAGAAGTAAATATTTTTTTTTAAAAGAATAGATCATGTTGTGTTAAAACAACATAAACTACATCTCCTTTTCTACATATGGACACAAAATGTTGATGTTGTAGGGGCTCCACACGGCCCCGGGCAACTGCGCTCATTGTGCTCACTACTGTGTGTGTGTGGGCACAGAGGGGTTAAATGTGGAGGTCAGATTCCTCTGACAGTGGTGAAGGAATGTGCACTTTCGCTTTCACTTGAAAGAACGTTTAGATCTGAGCTGTCAAAGTCCTGGAGGGCCGGTGTCCAGCACAGTTTGGTGATTTCTCTGCTCTGACCGGGTCGTGTAAAGCCTGGCATTATCAGCCACCTCAAGCCAAAGATCAGCTATCACAGCAATCTGTAAATAAAAAAAAGCACTTTACTCGTCTACAGCAAAGCTTTTCAGGAGAGATGTGTGTGCAGTTTAACATCCATGACTTGGTTGACTTTCAAATAAAACAGTTTTAATAATAATGGTTATGTTGACACTAAAGCCGTTGAATCCTCAAATATCAGCCACACGGCTTAGTTTAGTGTTTGCAAATCACTTCTCACTGCATTCAGCTACACTGATGGTTGTCTACGGTGGTTTACAGTGACATTAGCTGGAATGGTCACTATTCACTATATACAGAACACTATACAGCAAAATAGTGAGACACAGCAGAAATCATCTACAAAGAATATATTATATAGTATTATATTTTATGATCATTTAATTTAATAAAAGAAACATCAACAATGGAGGCAACAACACATTTTAGCTACATTTCCCATCTTCTAATGTAGTTTGTCACCATAAATACAAATCTAATTAGATTCTATACTTGCATCAATGTTTCTGTTTTATCAGTACAATTCAGAAAAATGGCAATAATGTATTAATAATAATCATAATAATGATATATAGCATTTTATACACTAAATACGCTCCCATGGATCTGTCCATCATCTTAGCTGAGTGAGAAATCTGCATTGCATTGTAGTACAGCCGGTAAGTAGTGTAGATGGGTTGTGCACTCTGTTTACGGTGCATTGTGAGTAACAGTATAGTGACTGTATATGGAATAGAATTGTTCACTGAGAATTTGGGAATGACTAGTGTGTCCAAATACACAGTATTCATAAAGCAGTACACAGTACATGGATTAAGACATTGTGCAGTATTTATGACTTGCATTCACATGGTCAAAAACTGTTAATTAGCTACGTAAATAATGAGTGCAAATTGGTGTAGGCTGAAGTGTTTGCTTATTTACTAAGCTACGTAGCTAAGCTACATGACTAAACATTATCATAGTGTTTATTTTGAGCTTTAGACTTCTAAAGAAAAGTTGGTTGTAAATTGACAACCCTAAAAGTTATTTAGCACAAATTTAATAATACTACAGTCTGCTGAAACATCATATTATTATAGAGTTTGACTAGCAAAAGTAAGTGAATTCACACAGCAAACGAGCTAGCTACCCAACTAACTAACCTAATTAGCTAGCAGTGGCCCACAAACTTTGCCTTCTCCAGGAGACCCACGAGGCCCCAGCATCCAGGTCTTCTCTTAGTCCTGCTGTTGACAAGGCTGTGAGTGCCGTCAGCCTGACAACTATGCGCCACCTGACAGGCAGTGTGTGCGCTCAGGCCACGCTGCAGCCTGGCGCAGCCGGGCTTAAGTGGAGCTGACAGCTGCGCAGCAGAGCGCACAGGCCCCATGGTGCAGGGAGAAGTGTGCGGGTGACAACTAGGTATGTCCCTAGTAGGCACTTCAAGTACATTAAAGTTGGTAAAAGCAAATCTGCAGTGTGTTCTTTCATTACAACTGGATTTACAGAATTTTATAGTGATTCCACAACTGGAATATTTACATTAGGGTCTGTTTAACCCTTATGCTCAGCTCAACCATTTGTTAGAGCACATTTAAATCAATAAATCTTATTGAAGAACTTAACACAGTGTGATTGTACCATCTCTACCAATTGGTACCAATCAACCAAAAATATCAATTAGAGGTCAGAAATGCAATGTTTTCTTGTCTGAATGCAAACCAGCAACTTTATAGCCACAACAAGTAATAAACTGGATCAGATGCTGAAAAAACATTAGTGCTACTACACCACCACACAGATGAGTTTAAAAAGTAAAGACAATTAACATCATACACTGTACAGTTTCTGTAGTTTATGTGCTGATTTTACCATAAAGTGCATCTCATTGTATGTTTAAAGTGAACATAAAACACACCCAAAATAAATGAATACAATACAGTATTGACTTTTTTTAGTTTTTAATTACAGTTCTTCTTTTTGGTGAGGGTGATAAAGGGTTAATTTCAGCTGATGTTTATTTAGCATGTGTGTGTAAAAGGTCACTGTTATGTAATTGAGTTAATGTTAGCACTGTGGCAGATTTGTTACCATTTTCAACCTTCCTAGTTTTGACGAACTGCAACAATGTAGCCTGGCATTTTGAACTGGAAACATGTAGAGCATCTAAACTTGTCTACAAGAACACATGACCAGAGGATGGATGTGTGACATGCTAGCCTGCCTAAAATGATGTCCCTATAAATCTTTTTTAGCTTGACACATTATATTGAGGTTTTTATTTCTTTTATTCTTTATTTTCTTTTATTTCTTTATAAATTAACACTGCTTATAATTAATTAACACTAAATAATAATAATAATAATAATAATAATAATAATAATAATAATAATAATAATAATAATAATCTTTATTTATTTGCCACATTATATACCAAATTTAACTCAAAGAAAAAGGGGTTAAATCATTAAAAGAAAATACAAACTTTATAAAAATAGAACTATAAAATGAAATTACAGAATAAAAATCAGCATAGATATAATAAGAATTTTAAAAATATAGATATATGAAAATATGAGTGAGTCTTCAGCTGCCTTTTAAGTTCTTGTACTGATGTTGAGTCTAATTTTCTGTCTGTATGTTATTACATTTTATTGATGCCAGTATCTCACATTATAGCACACCCAAGTGTATTATTGCTAGAATTTAGATAAGATAAATAGGACAGAAAAATTTAGTTCCTCTATCAACTACTCTCTCTATCCTACTCAACTCCAACATCATCAGACTGTACATCAGTCATAATAGTGGAGTAACAGCATTTCCTTAATAACTATTTATTATACAGACAATAAACACAGATATACTGATTTTAAAGATGTTGTTAGCAGGTGTAAACTTTGAGTCTGTTATTAAACATCACTCAGAGCTGATCAGTTCATTCATATCTCTGTTAAGTTCAGCTCTTACGCTTAACTAGGGTTGTTGTTAGGTTAGGTGTATGTGGCGGAGTAATACTTAAAGAGCTTCAGTCAGAGTGACATTATCAATATGAGCTGTCCTAGAACATCTCAGCCAATCAGATTGTGGAGTTTGCTCTAACTGTGTATTGTATATACATGTTGAGTTCAATATTTGACTTTAAATAAGGTGCTTAATGAACTGTGTATACATAAGGTAATTAAATCCACATCAGCCTCCTGCTCAGGTGGGGCGTTTTGTTGTGTATTCTGTTATGCAAATGAGTGAAACTGTGGTCACACAGATGACTTTATAAAGGAGGAGATGATGCTGTTTGCTGAGTTTTATGAACTTGGTTGTGTATATTTAGCTGTTAGAGCCGAGGAGAGGGGCCACTTTTCCCGCCTTTTCTGTTACAAGTGCCCGTATTTGTGTTTGTTGTGATCTGGTGTCTCTGCTGGTAGTGGATGAGTCAGAAAAGTGTATGTGTTTGTGTGTATGTTTGGTGTTGAACTGCTTTGATATGGCTGAGTTCTGTGTGCAGGAATTTGTGGAACGAGAAGATGAAGAATACTCTCTCTCTCTCTCTTGTAAATGGGATATAAAGAGAAAGAGATGGAGCGATTCTTTAATTAGCACTGCCAAAGTTCTCTTCAGTAGTGTGTGTGTGTGTGTGTGTGTGTGTGTGTGTGTGTGTGTGTGTGTGTACACAGGAGTGGCTGCTTTTTTAGCAGAAAACAGTAAATTGAATTTGTTGTCAGTTGTCGGGAGGACAGAAGGTGATTTTGATTGGAGCAGGATTACACTATGATGACTGTATTGTGATAAATGACATAACAGTAAGCTTTTTGAACAACATTCAGTACTTTAAAATGAGAAGCGGCCCCCAGTGAAACAATCTGAGATTTTCAATCTGAGTCGTCAGCTGTGCCCGTGGAAAAAGTTTTTCAGTAATTGTTGCAGACCAGCAGTTGTTGAGATTTTATTTCATAATTTTTTATTTATTATACAAATATAAAACCTAATTAATATTATAATAATTGTTATTAAGATGACATTTAAATGATGTAGGCTAGACTGCATGTGTGTCTCTGTATTTTGTCTCACTCATTGCATTATTTGCCCATTCCTCACATCTGCACTCTACACAATACACAGACAGTGTAGCCTGGAGTCCTGCTCTACTAGTTCACCACTCAGTGTTATATACTGAACATGTAATGTCAGGTTCACACTACATGACTGGTTGAGCTGTAATCACGAGTCTTTCAGTTGTTGTGGCTTTCACATTACACGACTGGTTGGCAACACGAGGTTACAAACCACACGAGTTTTCATTGCAGACTCCTGGCTGCTCTCCAAAAACACAATTTGTTACAAGAACAGAACAGTAAAGCTGGTGCGCAGGCTATGAGTGTGCAATACAGCACACTGGCTATGAGAGGCAGTGCAGTTACAGTTATATTACATACATAATGTTGCCAGCGTGATTTAATCTGTCCATTACAATGATAATATATTATCAATCACATTATTTCTGCAGTGCAGTCACAATAACAATAACAGAGAGGTTGCGTCAACGGACACATGGTTCTCTCTCTACGTTATCCCATTGGTTGTAGGTAGTTACTGCGGTTGACCAAGTTGCTGACTGGATCTCAGATATTCAGCATGTCAAATATCTACCAGGCATCTGCGACTGATCTGCGATCAATCTGCGATGGCTCGACAAGCGTCTTTCAGCAGTTCACACTACACAAGTGAGCGAGCCCTGAGTAATCCTCGACTCACCTCCAAGCAGTGCAATCTACAAAAAACTGGTTGGCGACTGGAAAACTGGGCTAAAATCATGTCGTGTGAACTAGCCATTACTCTTGCTCTGCCCCATAACAGTGTCTCACTCTAGTCAGCAGGCTTGTACCAAAGCATAGGTCCTGTATTAATATGTTTATTGTATCAATTTTCTTGTGTTGCACCTGGTCCTAGAGGAATGTTTCTTTTTGTTATGTACTGTACTATAGATAATTGAAATGAACTTGAACTTGAAACAGTATGGAGAGTTTAATGGTACTGTTGTGGAGATGAAACACCACAGACAAAAGCACACGACCTTTTAAAATGAGCAAAATACCATTTCAGGAGGAATACCGAAAAATATTCTTCTGAATTATTATTGAATGTAATAAACTAGTTTACAACATTTTCATGCTAAAATAATCTTATCTAATATAATATATATTAATTATTCTTTTTATTCAACATGATGTAAAAATAAAAAACATAACAGCAGATAATATTGTGAGTCATCTAAAATAGTTTGATGAATTAAAATAAATGAAAAATATTTTTTTCTGCTTGATTGATTGATTGATTAATTGATCGATTGATTGATTGATTAATTAATTAATTGATTGGGTCAGTTTAAATAAAAAAAATATATGAGGGGGTTCACACCTGCCAGGTATTTTCAAGGGAGTCTCTGTATGAGGTTTTTCATAAGAGCTGATTATTTTTAATGAGACATCTGTTTTGTAACACCACAGACATCAAATCTTAGAATAAATATCAATATTTTAGAGCGGTGAAGTGAAATATTTCATTGTAATTAATCACATTATGTTGAGCAGTTAATCATGTTAATCTATTAATCACATTTTTGTTTGATCAGATTCATTTCACCAAAACATGAAACTAGAAATGTTAGACAACAACAAAATCTTTCCTTCTTTGTTTCAGCAGTCAGATGAAGAAAAAAATATTTTGGAAAGTCTGTCGTACCAGCCGTAGACTGTATATGGCACCAACAGGTGTTTTGATTTTAAACTGTTAAACTTAGTCTGTACGCAATGAACATGATCTAATATATATATATATATATATATATATATATATATATATATATATATATATATATATATATATATATATATATATATGCTGTGTGGATATTTTAGCTGTATATCTTGTTCCTAATGTATGTGTGTGTGTGTTTGCAGTGGTGGAAGAGGGTCTATGGGAATGTGGGCTCTCTTACGAGTGCAGGACGCTCCTCTTCAAGGCCATTCACAACCTGCTGGAAAGGTAACGTCTAAAAAATCCTTCAATTCCCATCAGCCCCCTGTCATGACTAAAGATGGAATGATTTTGACTTTCATTTGACTTTTTTCTTTTCTTATACCAGTGATAAAATCTTAAGTATGGACTGAAGCCTGAATACTATTATGTGTCCTACTTTACACCAGACTACCAGCGATTATGTGCTTTTTCAGTTTTTTCCATTATCCAATTCACTGTTTGCTAGTATTGGTATTGGCCCCACACCAGTTGTGAGTGCCAGCTCTAGTCATGACTCACCTCTACTTCCAAACCTACGTTTTTGTTCATTTATAATCAGTTAAACAAAAACATATTTCATGCCAAATTCAATCAAATCTATCCACAATCATCAGTAAAGTGTTTTACAGTTTTGAATGTGTTGATTTTTAACCTCTCACTGTGATAATAATAGATTGACAAAAAATAAATGGACAAGTTTTAGAAGCTGTGAAGCTGCCACTTAGCATCAAATAAAACTGAATAAACACATCATCACATTCATCAAAAAATATACAATTTACACAGAAATTTTTATCTGTTTACATAAATACTGATTTCTAGTGTTTGTTAGCAATGTTAGCCTCACAGCTCCAGTTCCAAAATGTGTGATGCTACATTATGTCTTTACTGTTTAACTGATCTGTAGATTTAACATCTTGTAATTTTTGTTAATTTTTTTATTTTTAAAGTGCATCGAGTTATTCTCAAACATGTTTGTGCGCTCTTAAATTCATTTTAAATCTAAAACAATATTAAAAATAAATTTGCTTATGTTAGCTATTTCTTTAAGTTAAGGTAACAATTGAGCTTTTCTACTTTAAAAGGCTAAAGTAAAAATACAATTAAAGACATTTGACCAAATAATGAACACAGTTCTTCATTTACAAAAATGATAAAAAAATAAAAAAAAACTATTTCCCAAAATAAGTCTTGTAGTTAGTCAGAAATGAATGTCTGTTGGTTTGACATCATTAGGTTTAATAACATGAGTTTAATTGATTATTATTTTATATTTGTATATAAAACAAAGACAATAATATATGAATATGTATGAAGATGCATATACAGTATGTTACATTATTACTAATATAAAAAAAATGATGAGTGTCATTGGCTACAGACACTGAAACACTTCACATTTCTTCTGGTAATTGTGAGATGGTCCCTAACACTGCAGCCGCCAGAGTACAAACACAAAGCTAAGCGGCTGTATTCTGGCTTTATCTTAATGAGTGCAGTTTAGTAAAGGTTGTGCTTGTAGTTTGTTGTCTTCTTCCATTTCAGCACCAAACTGTAACTGTGCTGGTGAATCTGTTTTGTTGGTGAGGAAAAGCACAATTCTGAATGTTAAACCAACATTAAACTCACTTTACCTAAGTAAACGAACACTCTGGTTCAGTTCTACAGCTGGAAACTAGAAATACTGTTGCACTTTTTGGCCGTATAACTTCAGTTGCCAAATATTTGGTGTGTCCCTAATTTAGAGTATTTAATATGGTTCTGACAGTGTAGACTTCATTACTTCTTAGCTACATCAGACATTTTGCTCAAATGTTTCTTTAATGTGGTTTGTTCCAGGTGCCTAATGGACAAGGACTTTGTGCGTATCGGCAAGTGGTTTGTCAAACCTTATGAGCTTGAAGAGAAGCACCTCAGCAGCACCAGGTGAGTCCTGAGATTTTAGTTTTCCTTCTGGCGGCCCAGAGAGCCTTAAGAAATCGTGAAATCATTGAGTTGGAGAGACAGTAGCTGCGTGGTACTATTAGCTCTCAGGAGACGTGCTGACGTGGTGTCAGAGCAGTTTGCACCATGTGGCATCGTTTTTGGGAGCGCTTAGGCGTTCCCGGAGGCACTGGTGCCACCTGCAAACATGCTGGGCCTGGTGGCAGCAAGTTTGCAGGTGGGAGCAGCACTCGCGGCAAAGACGTGCGACAAGTGTGACAGCGTGTGAGCGAAAGAGAGTGCCAGACGGTTCAAGTGCGTGAGAGTGTGAAAGGACGATGTTGCGTGTGCCTGTGTAAGAGAGCAGACTGATGCTTAGAAAGAGCTAATGGAGTCAAATTAGTAGGCTGTCAGTCCATTTCAATTCACATATGTGTGAATTTCAGAGCGTCTGCACTTCAGAAAGACTGACATAAGATGGGAATTTTTTTTTTTTTTGGTTTGTGCTCCCAAATAACTTGCATGCATAATCTGATTGACTTGGAAGAGTCTTTTACATTCATTAAAAATCCTCCCAATAAAACAGTAAAGCTAATAGTTAACAACTTGTTTAATGTAACCAACATGTAAGATGTTGTGTAGAACAATTTTTGGTCATTATACTGTCAACATCGTGTGGTATATGTGTCAACCAGTGGTATTGATTTTGTCATTGACAGTAGATATATAATAATAATAATAATATCAACATTATTCTACCTGCATTGCAAATTAGGTTGTTTATAAAAATGTACAAACTTTCAGCTGTTTACAAAAAAACTACCAAACAACCACATCATGTTATTACTACTCCCGAGCAATTAAACAACCTGAAAGCCACTTGTAATATCTTAAGTATCAGTGTTTAGAAAGTTCTTAAAAACCATGGGGACTTCTTATAATACTATAGCATAATGTTATACATCCAGCAACATTTAAATGGAAGTGATAAAACACTTCTCAAAGAACGAAACTTAAGCCTGGTTCACACTACAAATTTTAAATATCCTAAACCATGTTGAAACACAAATAACAGTAGTTTCACTCATTTTTCTGTCCTTGATTGTTGTTAGTCATACATTTTCCCATACTACTAGTAACACAACCAACCAGTGGCTCTAAGCCTCACAACCTCACTTAAACTGCTATATTGCGAAAGCAGACATATCAGATTTAAACAAACATGGCCAATGACCGTGAAACCTTTACAGTGCTGGTTGTGAGAGCTGTCTACTCAAAAAAAGTGAAGAAAAAGTATTGTGCTACCAGTACACCTCACTCATCATTTAACCACTTATATCTCCTGAGACACTTTCAGTTCAGCTCAGCTCTCATTGGTTGACAGCCTTTCAGGCATAAGTTCAATGTTTACACCAGAGAATCAGTCTCCACGCCCCGCTAAAGTTGTAAATACTTTTATATTTACAGTTCACAATCAGGTGCAGCCCTGACTGCTCTTGTGGAAGATTGTAGGAAAAGATTTGATTATTGGTACTGAACTCTACAGGATCATCTGGAAGATATTCATCCTGAAATCAGGAAGCTTATTATGATTGTTGAGACGAGCAAATTGGCCCAATTATCCTGTAGTGTGGACCAGGCTTTAGTTTGTTTATCACACCTATTGACAGCCCCTGAAAACTGATAAAGAAAAGTAAACACTTTATTGTTATCACAGTTATAATCTTTAAAGATGTTAATCTTTGTATTATAATACAGCTATAATCATGAGTCTGGTTAGCAAATGAAGTGTCTGTATCAGGACCGCTGGTTCCTCTCAGCAGCACTGTAAATAAATTGGAGTCAGTATGTTTCTCTACAGTGCAGCAAAACCCTGAGTGACTTTGTTTACGTATGAGTGAGATATGAATTCTCCTTTAAGCAGCTTTTGTTTTACTGGATGGAGTGAATGAAGTGGTTGAAGATGAGGAAGGATAAGAGTCATGTCTACACACTGGGTGATCCCCAGTCCTGACTGTCAGAGTGGCTCAACAGCACAGCAGAAAATCCATCCCCACACACACACACACACACACAGTCTCTCACTCTCTGTCTCTCTCATCTGTGTGAGTTTGACCCCCCTTGACTCCCTTTAGAACAATAAGGAGCCGTCTACTCCCTGAAGAGAGAGGGGGGCTCATACCCTTGTAGCATGCTTGCGTGTGTGTGTGTGTGTGTGTGTGTGTGTGTGTGTGTGTGTGTGTTTTAAAGGGGGTGATGAAGACTGAGACTCTCACGGGACGCTTTCTAAGAGTGGCGGAATGTTTATGTGTGTATGGAGGATGATGTATGTGTGTGTGTGGACATATGTGCATGGGTTTAGAGGATGTCTACATCTGTGTGTGTGTGTGTGGTGTGTGTGGGGGCTGTGTGTATATCAGGGCAATGGCGGGGAGCTGAGATTTGGAGAGCCCCCCTGCTGAGCTCTTCGAGTAAAAGAGGTCTGTCATAAAGATGGGGCTGTGTATGAATTTTTGTTTTTGTACATTTTCAGGATAAAAAAACAGTTAAAAGAAGTGATGTATCTAATATTTCTCACTCAGAAAGCAGTCGAATGATTTATTCAACCTTTTTGTAAGCATATTTTATTTCACTCAGATTTTAAATCAAGTCTCACAGACAGATGTGGTTTAGGACACACTGTGACTTACTGTGAACTGTAGAATGAATGAATAAATAAATAAGATATAAAAGAACACTTATAAACTACATGCAGCTACTTTAGACAGCAGCAGGACTGGGCAGAGACTGATCCTGCATCATATGTGTATATCATCACTAAAACTGACTCTAGATCAGCATTTAAGACTCAGCATTCAGTTACACAAGCATTTTTAACATAATGTGGCCTAAAACACTGATTAGTCTGTGATTTGTAGTCTTTTTGTTGCAGTTTTTGTAGGAAAATGAGAAAAACAGGGTCAACACACACACACATACTTATATGTGGTAGTCTATGTGACATTACATTTTATTGTTTATATGTATTGGACATGGATGGACATTTTTACATGTTTAATTTCAGCAGATAAACAGAGTGAGTGTAGGTTGGCAGTGCTTAGTTCTGTGTTGTGGATGCGCTGATCACCACACTTATTTTAATTTAGTAAAACATATAAAAACTAAATGTTACAGTTTTATTATTACTTGCATGTTTATGACATCTGAACACTAACCTGTTGTTAGTATAAGATCAGATCTACATGTACAGGTAGAAGACATATGAGACACATGTGTGACCCCATGTTCTGACATCATATAAAAACAAACCTCTGTGTGTGGTGGTGGGGGTGGGGGTGTGTGTTTAGAGCGGGGGGGGGGCTAGACCCCGTTAAGCCCACCTGATTCTTCTCTAGTTTGACAGCTTTGTCTGTGCCACACTGTCAGCTGCTGCGCCGCCCGCAGGGTCCAACACAGAGCCAAGCAGTGAATTATTGAACAGCCTGTGAGAGAGGGAGAGGGAGAGAGAGGGAGGGAGGAAGAGAGAGAGGGAGAGAGAGAGAGAGAGAGAGAGAGAGAGAGAGAGAGAGAAACGAGATAGAGGGTGGGTGCACGCACACACACACACCATTCCTTAACACACAGAAATCCATATGTGCCAAGGCACATGCACACACAGTACTCTCTCTCTCTCTCTCTCTCTCTTACCATCTCTCATCCTTTCTCTACTAGAAATATATGCCAATTAAATTATTACTAAATTATGCTACTTTAGCAAGATATGATGGTGCACAGACACACAAACACACACACACACACACACACAATCCCATTCACTCTCAAATTCAAGAGTGACAAGACACACTTGTTTTCTCTCTTATTCTAACTCTCATCTATTGTCTCCTAACAACACATGATCAGATCGCCCAGCCAATCCTGTGCACCATCATTTAGCCCCAGCCTCACCGTGCTGCCACTGCACCACCACATTACCTCCGCACACTCCTCTTCACAGCTTGTGTTTCTTTGTTTTACGTTGGTTTCCAGTTGAAAGCAGTAGCTCCTCTGTCCTGTAGGGGGCGCTGTAGCACATAAAAAAAGCTTAGTTAAGTCTCATTCCCTTGTATTGCCCAGGGCATGGGGAGTACCATCACATCTCTGAAGAGATGCTGCCCCCTCCTCCTTTTCTCTCTCTCTTTCTCTCTCTCCCCCTTCTCTATCTATCTCTGTCTCTCTCCCTCCCTCCAGACCTCCTCTCCGCTGACTCCCTCCTTTTTTCCCTTCCCCTCCTTTCTTTGTGTCTGGGAGTGTGCACTGTACATTGGTAACGGATTGCATCAGACTCCTACAGAGAGAGAGAGAGAGATAGAGAAAGGGGGGTGAGAGAGAGAGTAGAGCTTATAAATTAAGCATTAGTGTGGCAGTTGAAGGATTGGATTGTGTTGATCAGGATTAGGGCTGTCTTTTATGTAACTGCCCGCAAACGCAAGGTGCACCTAAATTGGCACTGTGGGCACTGTGGGTATTTGCAGATATACCAACATTTCCTCTAAACTTTAATGTCTTAAATGCATTTAGGCACCTCATACCTTTTGTGCATGTTCGCAGTCTGTTTCTGATGTGTCTGAGCGTGTGTGTGTGTTTGGATGTTCTATCCAGCCCACTTTGGCCAAGGGGGAAAGGAATGACATTGAGACATTAGCCATCTCCTTGGCAACGGACGTTGGGTGTCAGGCTACATCACGGGGTCACCCAGCGCTGCTTAGCCGGCTCAGGAAAAGCAAGCAAACCCCCCTAAATAATAAAGCCATGCATTTACTGATCTGAGAGCAGTTTTCCACTTTACATCACCATAATTAACCCGTAGAAGTCACCATGTTTACCTACAATTACAAAAGCATCATGTTGATAGGTGTCTTCCTCATCACTCCACTGAATCCAGCTGAGACATTCTGTCCAAAGTTTCATACAACACGTTTTAAGTGCTCTACACATTAAGAAATAAAAAATAAAGTATAAAGAAATAATAATAAAGCTTTAGAATTACAAAATAAAATGAAATTGTAAAACAGATACAAAGTACAGAGTCAAATCAAGATAAAATAAAAAAAAGATAAAATATTATGAAAACAATAGATTGTTAGAAAACATAAAATAAGAACATTTAGACTTCAGATTTGGGCTAGTTTCAGTTTGTGTAGTGTGACTTTCTGTAAGAGGATGTGCTGGAGGATATTTGAGGATGTGGCAACCCTGTATTAGTGAGACTGATTGTATTAATATGTGTGATGTGTGATGGTGTTAAATAGCTCAGGAGCACAGATAACTGCTGGTGGACTTTACATGATCAGGTGGAGAAGGTGAATAAAAGCAGCCGGCTGATATTTTAACAGCTCTGTGTGTGAACAGAAGTGAAGTCAGAACTGGTTTAGTACTAAACACGTGTGTGCAGAATAAAAGACATATAATCTGATCTGACCTCACATCACATATGTATCCACATATGAAAGTGGCTCAAATCTGATTTGATCTGTTCACATGTCCCTGAAAAGATCAGATCTGAGTCACAAAAAAGAAAATCCGATTTTGGTCACTTTAGTCCAGGGGTTCTCAACTGGTCTCAGCCCGGGACCCACATTTTCTCATGGTCATTAAGTCGGGACCCACTTTTATAGAATACAAACCAAACAAATGTATTTAAACACATTTAAACATACGTATGCGTGTAAAGAGATTTCAGGGGGGACACGACTGGCTTGATTCAGGGGGTTTGAGGTGGTGCTAGAGCATAAATTGATATTATTAATAAATATTAATACATTGCTTACAAATTATGATATGATTATAATATACTAATAATAACTTAAGTGTTATTAATAATAAAATAATACAATTTATATTGATCATTAATAAAATAATACATTATTACATATTATTAAATATTTATAAACTGTTAAAAGCACATAGCATAAAATTATCATCCAATTTTTTGCCTCCAAAAGTGTTGCCAGATCTCGCAATAGAAACAAGCAACCAGCTCTATGAAAACAAGTTCAAAGTAAGCCCAACTGGCAACCCACCAAACAGAGGCCACTTTTCAACAGTATAAAGGTAAATATTTATTATGACATCATACATAAACAACACAAACGTTATGCAGACTATGTAGGTGGCTGTTTTTAACTAATTTCTTTGATTTGAGCCATTGTATGTTGGGGCACTGAAACCCATGTTTGTTAGCCTCCGTGTGCAGATTTTTTGTGCTTCTCGTGTTTTCCTTTGTTATGGGGAGCTGGGATATAATCAAAGAGTTTCACTTGGAAAGAAATTCAAGCCCAAATAAGCAACTTCACGTTCAAAAACAAGCTCAAAAAACCGCATCCCGCCACTCACGAGATTTGCAAGCGACTTTAGAAAAAAACAAGCCCAATAAGCGGACTTGGCAACACTGATAACCAGCAAATGATGATTACCATGGCAACGCGAATACTGCATGCAATAGCTGCACACGTCTGACGCCTGCCTCTCTGTGTCTCTGTTTTCAATTTAAAAGACGAAGACAAAATCAGATACGCATTAAGTATTTTAATGGTTTTAAAAAAATTTTATTTTTTACAACCTGTCCGCGACTCGCCCAGAAAGTGTCGGTCGCGACCCACCTGTTGAGAATTGCAGCTTTAGTCTACTAATGTGAACAGAGCCTAATTTCTCACACTAAACACGTTGTCTGTCCTGTCCTTACAACGTGAAGCACTCCTCCTCCAAAAAGTATCCCTTTAAAGCATGATTAGCTTGTAAGATAACTTTTTGTTAACTTTTGTCACTTACGATCACAGCAGTTACATGACACTGTCCTAATACAAAATGTGTTGATTTCAGTGCAACTGTAGCAGCTCTATGTACAAATGAATATAAATACAGTGGAACCGTGATTATTGTTAGTCCTGATTATCATACAGTTCAGTTATCGTCAACTTTTTTGGGGGAAATTTTGTCTTGTTGTTTCTCGTTGATAATGCTCAAAACAAACTAAAACATATCACACTAAAGCAACGCCATGTAGCACTACCGCCTGAAAATGGGTGTGAAAACAAATAGCGGCCGAGAACCCTGAGAACAGGTGTACAAAACAAAGGCTGTGACTGAACCACACCAGCACTCTCTAAAACAGAGCGTAAACCTGTAGGAGTGATGTTAAATGTTCATTTATCCATTTCATTAGTCTTTTGTATTTATTTCTCATTGTGTTCGGTATGTAAAACTATAGTTATTCTATATAAATGTATATTTTGTTTGTATTTTGGAGTGTCTGGAACAGATTCATTGGATTTACATTATTTCTTATGAGACATATTGCTTCAGTTATCATTAGTTTCAGTTATCATTATGCTCTTCAGAACAGATTAATGATGTTAACCAAATAGTTTGAAAATGAGTCTAAATCTGGAACTGCATTAATAGGTTACATGCTGGACACAAATTAATAATGTAATTTTGTCATTTTATTTGTATACAGACAAAAACAAAAAGACAATAATTGTTCCAAAATCTAGATTTGCAGCCTGACCTCACACTGGATTGGACTTAACCCAGTTATTCTGCTTTATGCCCTTAAAACAGTGCATTTCTAAAAGTCTCCTGGCTTCAATTAAACAGGGTTGGGTAATATTCTAGCCGTAGCTGGAGGGACTGGGGCTGATTCAGCTATCGCTTTATTGACTGGCTCCACAAACGTAAGTATCATCTCTTTACGCTGCATTGATTGCTCTGATATGCAGTGGAAATAAATGACAAACAGTAATCACCTCGACAAGACTATTGGGGGGAAATGTGATCTGTTGGTCATTTGATCACTATAGTTTATTCACCAGTGACATCTTAATAGCAGGTTTGTTTAATTAAATCTTCAGGCGATGATTTTGAGAGCTACAGTCATGTACATGTGACTAACACTATGCTGCATAATTTACATTATAAAGAGAAGTAACAAAAGAAAAATGACTGAACTACAAAAACATATAAACGTGTCACTTTTCATTTCCTTTACCTTGTTTACTGTGGCTTTCACATATGCAGGGATTTAATTCACAAGAAACATTGCAAGTGATAATTATTTTGGGGAAATGAATACAAAATAGTAAACTTTTAGTACCTTTAAGTAGTGGCATCCAAAGTAAAAAAAAAGGTTTAAAAAATGGTGCAGTTAATCACAATCAAGTTTGACTTTTCATTTCATTAAAAACTGTTTATACTTATTATATGAGTGGATAAGCCAACCTTTAACATTTTTTCTGTGTAGGTTTTTAAATAAATAATTAAATAACATTACCCCTAAGACTATGTGTTGCTATGTGGTTGCTAGACTGTTTCTAAGTGGTTGTTAGAATGCTGCTAAATATGTTCTAAGTAGTTGCTAGGATGTTGTTCATAGTTGTTATGTGGTTGCTAGGATGTTGCTGGGTAGGTGCTAAGTAGTTGCTAAGTGGTTGTTCATAGTTGTTATGTGGTTGCTAGGATGTTGCTGGGTAGGTGCTAACTGGTTGTTCATAGTTGTTATGTGGTTGCTAGGATGTTGCTGGGTAGGTGCTAAGTAGTTGCTACGTCGTGGTTCATAGTTGTTATGTGGTTGCTAGGATGTTGCTGGGTAGGTGCTAAGTAGTTGCTAAGTGGTTGTTCATAGTTGTTATGTGGTTGCTAGGATATTGCTACATAGATGCTAAGTAGTTGCTAAGTGGTTGGTAATAGTTGCTAGGTGGTTGCTAGACTTTTGCTAAGTTGGCTGCTAGGATGCTAACGTTTCTTACACACACACACACACACACACACACACACACACACACACACACACACACACAATTATTAAAATTCAGATGATCTTATTTAACATTTCAGTTAATTGTTGTCATTTCATGTTTGATAATATGAAATTATATCAGCCAAAACTAGTCATGTTCAGAATTGTAACTGTGTATAATTATAAACAGTGTAGGTCAGAGTAGTTTCACGCTGCTGTCTGTACTGCACAGTGTTATAAATGACGTAAAAGTGATTAAATTGGAGCATTTGATCTGTTCCCCTCTGACCGACTGTGGGGTTAAACCACAGCGTAGCTGATCAGTGACTGTTTTGGAATTCTGTCCACAGCTTTACACCTCTCCATTCAGACAGTGTTCTCTTTGAGAGCAGACTCATAAAGATTATAGCTGCAGTGCTTCTAACACAATGCCTTTCCCCTCTCTTTACTGCCGTAACTATAAAAGCATACGTAAGGTTATACAGATACATTATACGTGTAAGGAGACAGTGTTGTGTTACAGCTTCAGTCACTTAAAGCTGAAGTGTGTTTATTACTGTCATCTTTTAGACATAAAAACTCTCTTAAGAGTACGCAATCTGAGTACTTAGTCAGTTCGGTTTAAATGTACTTGTACGTTGCTTTTTATAATGTAAATTACAGAGATTTGTACATTTTTCAGGGTGCCCACAGCTGATTATATTAGGAACCGACTACTTTGAGAATTATTTGAGTAATTAAGCGGCCAAACAATATAGACATAAAACAAACAAAAAAAACTTTTATATAAAAAATTAATCATATAATGAAACAAATAGGCATGATGTTGCATGCAAGCACTGTTAAAGGTAAAATTCACTACTCAGTCCACATTCATGTATATACATTAAGCTCCCAAAATTGTCCTTTTCCAATTTATATACATAAGCCTGTACAGGAGTTTACATTACAGTAAATTCAACTCAGGATGCTTACTGAATGATGTACAATACAGAGCAGCCAATCAAAACACAGATCATTTAAATATGTGCCTTAAAGGCACAGTAACAAAAAAGAGCATGTTTAATTAGAAAAGGGTCATGTAATAGTGAATTAGAATTGTTTTAGTACTTTAATCTATCCAGATATCATAAGTTGATCAGTTAAAGTACATCATTATCAGGCTGTTTCTCACTCTAACAGTAAAATTACACTTTAGAATATACATTATCGTCATGTAGACTGTTAGCCAAAGTGTTGCTGATTGATTGAGGAGGCTTAAATTACATAATTGAGTTTAATTGAGTAATCACAAGAGCCTTAACTTATAGTTTTGTACTTTTAATCAACTCGAAACTGCTGACTGCAATGTATGTTTTTATTTTAAAAAGTATTTCAGTGTGTCTGTAGTAACAGCTCTTCTGTACCTACATACACTTGTGACATGCGCTGTACAGGACATGGAACATGAACACACACACACACACACATAGTGACCCTCAGGGACAGTAAATGGTGGTCGTGTGCTGGTCTCTGTGCGCTGCAGTTGCTGATTGATTTCAGTGTAAAAGTATTAATTGTGCACAGTGCCAGCCTATTAAAGCCTGCTGGGATCTGTGCGTTAAGTGTCTAACCATCGAGTGTGTACAGAGCTAAATAATTCACTCCCTTCTGCTCACACTGAGTCTCTGTCACACACACACACACACACACACACACACACACACACACACACACACACACACACACACACACACACACACACACACACACAATGCATCTACTTCCAGTTCACACATTCACTATGAACTGCTGAAGTGAATTCAGACACTCACACTGAAGGCAGATTAAGTAAACAGTGCTGGCTGCTGAAATATATATATTTTAGTGCTGTCAGCACAACACATCTTTAAAAACTTTCTTAACTTTAATGTACGCTGGAAAATGTCAGCTTCACATTTTATATCAACTTCTTAGATTAGTCTAAAGTTCTTTTACCTCACCATTTTCCTCAATTTGGTAAACATTATAAAACATATATTTTACTCAATGTACAGACTAGCTGAGCTTTTCTTCATTCAGTGACAATACTGTTTACAATATTTCCCCACCATGGGTGCCCACTTACTACTTACTGTTTAAAAATATATACCGACCGACCGACTGAGTGGCCGACTGACCAACTCATCAACCAACTGACCGAGTGATTGACCTACCAAGTTACTGACCGACCGACTGACTGACTTAGTGGTCAACCAACCAACCCATTGACCGACTGGCCGAGTGACTGATCAATCAAGTGACTGATTGACGGACTAATGGACTGACTGAGTGATTGACTGATCGACCAACCCATTGACGGACTGATTGAGTTCTGACCGACTAAGATGCAGAAACTGAGCAACCAACAGTGTGACCGACATTTTTATTTAAAAAATATGCTGAAAAATCTACCATGATATGGACTCCAAAGTGATAAAGGATACATGGATTTTTTCTGTCTTCCCATTTCTCCTATCCCCAGCCTCTTTCTCGGGCCATGAGCCAGCATCTCTTCTCTTCATTTATTAATACTTTGCCAGTACAGTAGCACGGCAGTCAAATGCTGAGCATCACAGTGGCTGAGTAAACAGCACAGGGATGAAGAGCCCACGGCAGTCATGTGTGTTCTTCGCTGGTGTGTGACACGCAGTGCTGTGCATTAGTGAAACAGAGACGCTTTATGCATCAAAGAACAATCGCTGTGTACATTTCACTCCATACATCATATGCAGTGTGTGCTGTAGGCCCGGCGGACCCTCGCCTCTGCACTTGTAACTGAAGATATCTTAACGTGATCTTTTATTCATACGTAGTCCTTTTCTTGTCTAACAGGTCATGTATAGAATCACAATTGAGATACGTGACATAATTAAGCCTGTGGTGCAATAAGTGCAACAGCATAATTACAAGTTATGTTACATTCTGTGTTTGAGGCCTCATAAATATATTAAATATGTGACAAAAACACACACCCCACATAGCAGGTATTAATAAGGTGGTGGATCATTGTCACTGCAGTGACATTGATGAGGTGGTGGTGTGCACTGGCGACATAGTGCACACCACCACTAAGTCACCAGTGCACACCAATGTGGTGGTTAAAAATATTGTAGGTGAGCCATATTCAGTCAGTTTCCACATCCATCCCAGTATTATTTTAGAGAAACTGGAGGATAGCAGTACTCTATAAATTCAAATCAAATCAGATTTTATACTTTGAATGGAGCTCATGTCTCTTTTTTCATGTTTATCTCTTTTAGAACTTACAGTTATGTTGTTGTAACATGTCTTTGTTTAAATTAGGGATGCACCGGATATTTGGCAATGGACATTATTTAAAAATAGCAAAAACAAACACTTTCAGTGTTTGGCTGAATAAGTGAAAAGACAGAATAATTTATACAGAACACTGATGTTTTTAATGACACTGTAACCTGTTTCTAGTTTCTAGTTGTAGAACTGAGCCACAGTGTACGTTTACTGTAGTAATGGTAGTTTAATGTTGGTTTACCATTTAGAATTCTGCTTTTCCTCACCAACAAAACACAGATACAGCAGCACAGTTACAGTTTGGTGCTGAAATGGAAGAAGACAACAAACTACAAGCACAACCTTTACTAAACTGCACTTGTTATGATGAAGCCAGAATACAGCCGCTTAGCTTTGTGTTTGGGCTCCAGCAGCTGCAGTGTTAGGTACTGTCTCACAATTACCAGAAGAAATGTGAAGTGTTTCAGTGTCTGTAGACAATGACACTCACATTAAACACACAAAACATCCATGTGACTTACATCATTCATTTTAGACATTTTCATCATTTTATTACATATTAGTAATAATGTAACATACATGCATCTTCTTACATATTATTGTCTTTGTTTTATATACAAATTTAAAAGAAGAATCAATTAAACCTAATGATGTCAAACCAAGTTGTTTGTGTCTGTCTAGGAATACAATGTGATGTATTAAACATGTTGTATTCCATGTGGGTGTCCTGATGTTACATGGAATTCTCGGCATATCCCTACATAAATCTACTTTTGCATGGTTTTGTCTCAGTGCACTGCAACATGGTGTTCTCGGACACGCCGTTCTTATTCACTATGCAGCTGTACAGATGCCCAGCTGGCTGGTACAGTAAGCCCACAAAGCTACAGGGAAAAGAGGGTCTGCTGTTTCAGACTGTGACCACTTGTGTCCTCTGAGACTCACAGCAGCAAACACACACACACACACACACACACTAACATAAGGATCTGTCTGTGTTTGTTGAACCAAACTGTAGTAATCCAAATTAACTAAGAAGAAAATTTAAACATATATTTTGTTTCTGTTATTATATATACACACTTCTACGTACATACA
>BRDA01005848.1:4421-47440 GCA_036984385.1 Crenuchus spilurus | reverse complement strand
AAAAAAAAAAAAAAAAAAAACACCTCCCCCCTGACCCAAAATTTTGGTGAAAAAGGATGATCACCAATTTTTTTTTTTACTTGGCCTAAAAAGGAAAGTGCAGTAGCAAACACTTCTTTACAACATGTACGACCAGACTAACTAAATGGACTAACACACACATTAATAGTAACTTAACTAAAACACTAAAAATAACTCATAGAGACTAGACTACAACTAACAATCATTACACATACAAAAATCCCCTCTTAAAGACAACAAATAATTACAAAATAGACCACATAAACACACAAGAGAACTTTATGCAAATACCGTACGACACGCAGCCATCTGATTGGCCGACACCCGAAGAGCCACCACAATACTTTTCTACCATCAATCAAAAAAAAAAAAAAAAAACACCTCCCCCCCGACCCAAAATTTTGGTGAAAAAGGATGATCACCAATTTTTTTTTACTTGGCCTAATCTAAATAATGATAATAATCTATAATCTTTAGTTTAATCTTAGCTGAAAGCTACTATAATGGTTTTCTTTGCATTTTTTTGCATGAGCATCTTTCTTTATTAAACCTATACCTAAAACTAATGATGTTGCTTTCTGCAAGTGCCTGTTCTGATGTTAATCAGGCTAATTTATTCAACTGTTCAAATTTAAGCTGATGTGGTATCTTAGCTAGCTAGTGTTCAATGTTAAGATAATGTGTAAGCTTAGCTAGCCTGTATTCAACTGTTCAATTATATTCTGTGTTAGCTTAGCTAGTTAGTATACCCAGACCTTTGTACTCTAACCCCTGTTAGCCAGCCTGTTAATGTTAGAATGAGAAAGATGTTTCTGTTTGACTGGATAAATGAATTTGACTGGCAGGCAGAATAATGGTACAATACCTACACATTACAGGTTACCTGCATTAGCTTTTTAGAGTGAAGTATGTTTACATAAAAACACTCAGATCAATTACATAATTCATTAAAAAGAGATTGGGATAGAACTCCCAGACTGTATTTATATTATTTTTATTATAAAGAGGTTGAGACCTCACAGTGCCAGAAGTCCAAAACAGTCATTATAATATGAAGAAATGGCAACATTTGAAATAACATTACCAAGTGTTTTATTGGTTTGTGACGTCAGGTCATTTGAGTGGGAGAGAAGGAGGAGTCAGCAGTGATGTTTGTTTTTTGTAGTTGATTTCTTCTAAGTAAGCTTTTTATTTATTATTTATTGTTTCAAAATGATGTTGAAAGGAGATTTTCTCTGTGTGTGTGGTCAGTAGTTTAACATACTGCTGCTCCTCATAATGTTGCCATAACATATGGATTATTTAAAAATGTTAAAAAGATTCATGAAAACTGGACAGATTGAATCCAAATTTGTAACGTTCAGAAAATGTTCAACTGAACAAAAATGATTAGCTGGATTGTTGCTAGAGAATGAAACATTAACGAGAAAGCTTGTTATGCTCAGCATGGCATCACGCAAAGTCCCGCCTTTCAGCAACAAGAGCCAATCAAGTTGCTGGTAAATGTTTTGTGTGCAAGGTTCTGTCCTGTTCTTTATGATATGGAGCTTGTATCTACACATATCAAAAGGATGTGTGTGAGTGTCCTTGTATTCTCTATTATAGGGGCTGAGATTCCTCATAATGATAGGAGTGAATGTCAGGTCTGTAAAAGTGAGGACATTTTCCTGGTCCTCACAAGAACTATGACATTTTCATTACAAACTTTATTTGGAAAAATTAAATTTTATGTTTAAGTTTATTTTTACTCAGTATAACACAAGTTAATGGAATGTCCTCACTAGTATAGTATTACCAAAGTTTCTGTGTATGTACCAGGTTTATGCCATGTTGTGGGGTCCTGTTTAAACACCCAGGTTGTGGGGACCTTTCTTCCTCACATGGGCTACAAAGCTGGTCTCTGCAACGTAAATCATGAAATTTGAAGGTAATTTGAAGATGTTTTGAGGTTAAGGGTTTTATAGTTTGAGTAAGTCTAGGTAATGTTACCACATTTCACAGAAACAAGTGTGTGTGTGTGTGTGTGTGTGTGTGTGTGTGTGTGTGTGTGTGTGTGTGTGTGTGTGTGTGCTTTTCATAGGCTGCAGATCAGCCTGAATGGGACTAGAAGTGTGTTTGTGTATATGGTGGCCTGGTTCAGTGCTCTAACAAGAGACTTTTCCCATTGGCACCGCATACATCTATAAATAGTGCTTCATATGGTGTTAGGACAGAGTTGGTTTGATGCTCGGGGAGGAGGGGATGTGTGTTAGTCTACTGGATATTTTTTTCTTCTTGATTCATGCACAGCAGGAGTCTGAATTATTTAAATGCGAGGACTAGAGGAGGAAAGCTAATGCAGCTAGTGCATGTAGAAGTGTGTGTGTGTGTGTTTGTGTGTGTGTGCACGTGTTTGCGGGTGTGTGCTGAAACAGCCTGCTGTTATGACTCCAGTGTTCTGTTGTTCTTGGTAAGCTTAAGGAATGCTCATGTGCCACACAGATCGCCTAATTCTGCTAAGAGCTTGGCGCCCTCTTCTGGACATAAAGGGAGAGTTATTTTACATGCATATGTGCTACTGTTTAGACCAGTCATCCTCACAAAGACCCTCCTGAGGTCTAAGTCTAGAATATTTAATAGCAACTTGTCTGGTCTATACTGGCATTAGGGCTCATATTGATATTTTCTGTATAATTTAAGATTCCTGCTAAGTACAAGGAAATTATACATCTACTAGTGTATCTCCAAAAAGTAGAATATTGTTAAAAAGTATATTTTTCTTAAAAAATGTAAAAGTTACATATTTCAAGCCTTTTGTGTTTTAATGTTGGTTGTATAGTAATTTACTATTTTAAAACATTTACTATATTTACAGCTTTTTTAAATACTCAAACAAAAATGAAATATTCTAATCATTTCAGGTTCTGAATTTCATGAGCTATAAGCTAAACCGCAGTAAACCAGTAAAAAAGCTTGAAATTTCCCTTTATGTGTAATTAATCTAAAATACAAGGTTAACCTTTTGAATGAAATAAACAGTAAACTTCTCATTTTCTGAGAATTTGAGCACTTTAGAAATATCCTTCACACTCACAATTAAGATTTACTCAAATATTGTTTTTAACCCTTTATAATTCTGCTCAGCTATTTTGTAGATCACATTTAATTCACTATACCTTACTGAAGGTGTTGAATTAATGTAATTGTGCCACGTCTACCAGTTGGTAGAGGTATGTTAGGGATCAGTAGAAATGCAACATTTTTTAGCCAAACCACAAGGAATAAACTGGGTCAGATACTGAAAAACCATTAGTGCTATTAATAAGTGTGGTGTTTAAACAGTGAACAAAATGAGCATCTTATTGTGCAGTTTTTATATTTGTACTCTATGTTCTGATTTTACCATAAAGAGATATCTCATGGTCATCACTATTCTAATGACCCCTTTTTGGCACCTTTATTATTAAGAATAACATGTCCTGCCTCTCTCTCTCTCTCTCTCTCTCTCTGTAGCAGCAGTGAGCACCTCTCCTGCTCCTTCTCCTTCTTCCTGCATGGTGAGAGTAATGTGTGCACCAGTGTGGAGATTGCTCAGCACCAGCCGGCCTATCACATCACTGAGGAGCATGTGCGCTTGGCCCAAACCTCCAGCAGTCCCATACAGGGTGAGCCAAGCCTCTAACCTTCTTCTGTAACCACTTTCTTTACTAACCCACACTGCTGAAGTCCTCAGTGTACCTGTAGTTCTCCTGCCCTGACTCTGTTCACAAACCATCTCATATTGTTATACATGTAGTCTTTGTTAACACCTGTAGCGGGTTAATTCAGCACTGTTATCTGTGGTCTTCAGTGATCCTGAGTCCGTACGGGCTTGGCGGCACTCTGACGGGCCAGGCCTTTAAAATGAGTGACCCGGCAGTGCGCAAGCTGATGGAGGAGTGGAGTCACTTCTACCCCATGGTGCTGAAGCGCAAGGAAGGCGAGCGGGACGAGGGAGACCCCACCTACGACCCCCACAGCCATGTAGCCCTGGAAGTCATTGTTGGTGAGCAGCCTGACTTTAATCCCAAAGACTCTTTTTCAGAGGCTGGTCTGTCCTCTATGAATGAGTCTAATGACTGAATTTAATGTTTGATGACTGATCGTGAAAATAATCCCGTTAATGAACATTAAGTTCATATTTTATTCAGATTACTGTATCATAACAGTCTTGCAGGTCCAATGCCTGAAGAGATATTGCACTAAATGAAGATGGGAACATTTATTAGTTTGGGAAAAAAACTATGGCATCTCTAAACCAATGATGCTTTATTAATCAACAACCAGCCTATTTTTAGACCATGGAGTTATCACCTTAAATGTCCTCCAAAAACACCAATGACACATGTAGATGTCTTTTACATTATTGGAGAATAGGTAACAGTAATAAAGATGAAACACGAGATGAGTAATAGCTTCAAGGGCACCATCAGTGGCAGCTGCCCAGTAGAAGGAGCTACGGTGCTGCCCTCCATGTTTAAAATAATCAATATCTACATATTTTAAGTCTGTCTGTACTAAACATGCACAATAACTTGTCATACAGTATATCAAATATTTTAGGTGGAAATGAGCTTCCTGGATCATTCTATCTCTCTTCTGAGGTGACAGAAATATCAGCCAGTCAGAGAAGCAGCAGCCAATCGCTGACCTGCTGACACAACATACAACATAAGTTTAGTCAATCAGCATCCTCCAATCTTCATTTCTGCCCCCCAGCAGAGTGGGTCTGTGGTTTTAGGAACGTCTGATGTTATTGATGTAATACATGTGTCTAGAAATGCTAACATTTAGTCTTAACATTTTATTGTAGATGTTAGTGAAGCAGACTCAGTTGGTAATCTAATGATACATACTGTACTTTCTATCTTTACACATTTACATGTAATAACAGTTTTCATTAACTATTAGTCTTTAATGACAATTAAATAGTTAATGACTGTTTCACAGAGCTCTGCTATCCTGCAGTTTATGTTCAGTAATGATGTTGGGGAAACTGATGGAATATGACTCAAACAGTCTCACCCGCTATTACTGGTCATCATGTAATCTTCACTCTCTACCTTTGTACTTTTCCCTCCATATATATCTGCCATAAAGACTCCAGAACAGGAGCAAGAGAATAATTATATTTTAATCCACATTAGGATGTATAATACGGTAATAAAACGATGAATTGTAATATAAAGATTTATAGGCAGTGATGAAATCCAGGCCTTAGCCCACTTTAAGCAGGCCTGAGGCAACAGTGATGAGGAAAAAAGTAGGAGAAAGACACCTTGAGAGGAACCAATACTGAAAAGGTGAACCCAACCTCTTTAGGCTGACCCAGATTATTAATGTATGGAGATTAAGTATTAGAGTCGGAGGCCTCATCCCCAGCCCAGGACTTGCAGCATTTAGACTCTAGATCCTGTCGATTAGGATAACAGAGTGGAGCCACCACCTGGGCAACAGGACTGGGACCAACCTGGTGGTGGCAGGGAGGATGGAGGGTGATGTCGAAGTCAATGGAGCAGACAACATGCTTTCTTTTAAAGTCGAGTAATAGCTTGTGATTGGCCAGGATGCCTGAGGAATGAGTGATGTTGTGTTATTGGCTGAGGTAAGTAAGTCTTTACCTCAGAACTTTACACTAAATGTATGTGTTTATTTCTCTCTTCTCTAGGTGGGGTGAGGATGATTTACCCAGCAGCCTTTGTGCTCATTGCCCAGGCTGATCTGCCGGTGGAGCAGCCTCCACCAGCCCAGGGGACTCAGAGTGGCACTAGAGACTCCCCTAACTGTGGCATCCCCCTCACACCACCCACATCCCCAGAGCAGCCCTGCTCAGGTAAAACACATCAAATCACAAGGAAGTGAATATCTGTGTATGGTCCATTACAGTACTTACATACAGCACAATATACATATTAAAACACTATATATTTACATTAATATACACAAGTACTGCACTGATTACCAACATACGTACATACTAGAGATGCATTCAGAGGCTTATCTCGTCTCCTTTTACTCAATATAATCTGGTCCAGAGTAGAATTCACATCACCAAGGGCTTAATTTATGCAAACAATAAAAGTTGAAATATACAGTGGAACCTCATTTTCATCATTAATAAGTTCTAAAGTGTCTGATGATAACCGAAATGAATAATAACAATATGTTCCATAAGAAATAATGTAAATCCAGTTAATCTGTTCCAGACACTCCAAATTATGAACAAAAAAAACGAGATTTTTTGAGCATTATCAAGAAGAAACAATGAGAAACAAAGCTAGAATGAACTATGAACATGTGTGTGTATGCTTTGTTTTTGCAAAATTAGCAGCAAGTCATGTGGGCACATTGACGAAAACTGGGCAGATGAACAATAACTGGGACAAAATGTCCCTGAAAAAAGTTGATGATAACCGAATTGTACGATAACCAGGGCAAACGATAACCGAGGTCCCACTATATTTATATTCATACAGTGTATGGACAAAAGTATTGGGACACCAGCTCATTTAGTAAAGAGCTTTTCCTGCTTTTGTTGAAGTAACTGCCTGTACAGTGAAGCCTCTCTGCATGATTTTGGAGCATTGCTGTGAGGATTTGATTGTATTCAGCTATAATAGCATCAGTGAGGTCAGGATGTTCACTTATTCATAGATTCAGCAAACCCTGTCATGTAGCATCCTGTCCGAGTTCATTCCATAATATGACTGTATTGTTATGCAGATAAAAATGGAAAACTTGTCAGACGTAAAGGTGCCTGTGTCGCTTTTAGAAAACTAGAATGAATCATTATTTAGCCAGAGCCAAAATGTTTGGGTTGTTTTTCTGGCCTAAAAGCAATTACATCACAATAAAACAGAAATAGAACAGATAAATCACATTATTTTAAAAAAAAGTAGATTAAAAGTCTCAAGATCGGAGTTAAACATCCTTTAAAACTCTGTTAGACTGCAGCTCAGTTTTTACTTCTATTACACAGCAATGACAGATCATATCTGTGAGTTACTGTGTGTATTTAAGCTCTCCTCGTTTAGATGGACTAATTATTAAGAGTGAATACACTGATCAGCTCTTTACATTCCCCCATAGATCCCCCCTCAACAGCCTCATTTCCTCTTATCCCAACCTCATTACCCAACCACCTCTACAGTCAGAATGTAATCACGCTTACAGTGCATTTCCTCTTAATGGCTCTGCTAACGACCCACGAGCCTACATTACCTACTGGAAGAGATTATTAACCCTGCAGTGTCTCTCCTGTCTTATCCCCATGAGGGTAGATGAACATGCCGGTTTCCCTAAACGTGATCCTACTAATCCTAATCTGACTCTTCACTGCTGCTTATCTGATAACCATCTATGTGATGTCACTCTTTGTGGTGTGAAGTATGAGATTATGTGCTTAAATAATGTAAGATTGCAAAATCCTCACGTCTCCTCCTCATCTCTAGTGACATCCGTTTGTCATTAGTATTCAATTAATGGTCGGCGGATGAATCACAAATTAAGATGCAGCTGATAATGTTGGGTTGAAATGCCTTAGAGGCAATGCTGGCAGTTTTTGAAGCAGTTTGTGATGTCGAGTGTGATTTCTGGATTGCATGCTGCTGTGCCACAACAAATGTGAGTCAAACCTAATACGAGGGACGTACCAATATTTGGTAACCCAAAATGAGAGAGGAATAAGTGTAAAAACATTCAGACTTTTTGGACATTCAGAATTGAGCTTTTCCTCACCAACAACACAGATTCAGCAGCACAGTTACAGTTTAGTGCTGAAATGGAAGAAGACAACAGACTACAAGCACAACCTTTACTAAACTGCACTTGTTATAATGAAGCCAGAATACAGCCGCTTAGCTTTGTGTTTGTGCTCCAACAGCTGCAGTGTTAGGGACCGTCTCACAATTACCAGAAGAAATGTGAAGTGTTTCAGTGTCTGTAGCCAATGCCACTCACATTAAACACACAAAACATCCATGTGACTTACATCAGTCATTTTAGACATTATCATTTTATTAAATATTAGTAATAATGTAACATACATGCATCTTCATACATATTCATATATTATTGTCTTTGTTTTATATACAAATATTAAATAATAATCAGTTAAACTCATTATGAAACCTTAACGAACTTATTAAAATACAGACATTCATTCCTGAATAACTACAAGACTTATTTTGGTAAATAGTTTAGTTATTAAGTTGATAATCATTTATATAATTGAGAACATGCGTTTGGTTTTCAGTATTTGACCAGATGTTTCATGTTGGATTACTTACTGAATTGGGAGAAATTTTGAAGACACTGCTGTCTTACAATTCAACAGGAGATGTAGAAGCGTTCAAGCAGTACAACCAGCTACAGCCAGAATAATGTCAGTTAATAATGTTATAAGTAGCTTTCTGGAGAACATCAAACCATTTTGTCTGTTTTTTTAAGTCTTATTAAGATATATTGCAAGTGTTTAAGCTTTTAAGGCAATGTTCAATCCCCAACCCTCCCCAACGTTGGTTCATCACTTACCTGACGGGGTGCTTCCATGATCAACAATGTGGATCACTCGGGCTGAAGCTCAGCTACTGCACTGCAAATTCCCCCAAATGTGAGAATCTCAACTGCATTATTTCTGTTAGTGGGACTTTGTGCAAGACACCTGACCCTGAACGTCTCTCTGGGTACCATGGGTTGACCTGCTCATCACTCTGGGCAAGCTTACTGATGTTTACTAGTATGTGTGTGTATGTTGCTCTAATGGGTTAAATGCAGAGGTCAGATTCCTCTGTGTGTGTAAGCACTTTGGTCCATGAGTCACTTCACCACCTCATTCATTTGATAATGGGGCACTGACACTTTTTTATTCATTCCTAGGTGACAGTGGTTTCCAGACTGCCATATCCAGTGTCTCCAGCCAGGAGAACGGTCCGACCCACAGCCCAAAGCATTCTGAGAAGAACCTGACAAATCAAATGGTCCATCAGGCCTGGAGAGAATGCTATGTAAACCAATTACAGCGCAAGTATGTAAGATGTGTCCACTGCAAATCAGTGACACTGTTTTACCATCTTTGAGGCTGCATCAAATTTCTGGGTACATCTTTTGTCTATCTCTTTTGTGGGAAATAAATAATACCTGTTGGTTTGCTGGCATAAACCATCTGGGTGATTTTCACTGATGGGCCATAAATGCTGGTAGCCAAGACCAGCATCAAATTAAAACGATTAGATCTTATGATGCTAAGATTTCTGCATCAAGAATTTAGAGACTGTAGGGTTTGGATTATTCCACATATGTTTATTGCATTTTATAAAAAACATGGAGTTAAATGAAGGTCTTATTGAAGCTTAAATGATAGATAAACAGCTATTTATTTAAAAAGTCAATTTGAGTTGAGCCAATTAATCAGAGCTGGACTGTCCATCATTAGTATATTTTTATGTGGTACAGAAGTCTTTTAGAGTTGGTAGAGCAGTACTAAACATCCTTCATCCCCAAAGCAGAAAAAAAATTCTCTCATTGCCAGTAATGACTGCAGAGCAATTTCAGTCTTTTGATTCAAAAATAACAGACTTAAGACGTCATCAGCGCTTCTCCCTCTTGCCCACGCAGATGCAATCTGTCCAACAGCATGACGCCGAAGAAGGAGGTGCCAAACGGGGTGGCAGTGTGGGACTTTACTGACCCTAGGGAGAGGGCCCCCTGCAGCTGCTCCAGGTGGGCACTCTTACTCAGCCTCTCCTACACCATAGTTGTCCTCATCACACTATTCTGTTTGGATCAGAGTCTCCTTCAGAGACTGAAGAGATTGAGACCGTTTATTGTTATTGTGATCAATGATCTTTTCTGAGCATTAACATCAGTACTTAAAAATGCTTTACCAGCTTGTAAAAATGAAAAGCACAGACTATTTAATGTCATTCTTGGGGGTATTTTTAAACATTAGCTTATTTTAATCTGTTCTAACTTATTGTGGCATACTGTGCAATGTAAAAGACCTCCAGAAGTATCATGATAGGAGATTTTGCCATATTACCCACCTCAAATTCTATTAATTATAGAAACATGACACCAGTGGTGGTTGGCCATTAGAGGATGTGAAAGCACCGCCGTCCATGATGGAAATAGTTTTTTATTTTCATTTTAAAAATAAACCTGTTTAAAATAATTAATATCTATGTAATTTAAGTCTCTATGAGTTAATCATACACAATAACATGCAATAAATCAAATATTCTGGGGGGGAATGAGCTTCCTTGTTCATTCTGTCTCTCTTCTGAGGTGACAGAAATATCAGCCAGTCAGAGAAGCAGCAGCCAATCACTGACCTGCTGACACAACATACAAAATACATTTAGCCAGCATCCTCTAATCTGTTGCCTTCATTTCTGGCCCCCAGCAGAGTGGGTCAGTGGTTTCTGATGTTATTGGTGTAATACATGTGTCTAGAAATGATCATATTTAGTCTTAATAGTGTTTTTGCTCATTTTATTGTTAGTAAAATGTTAGTATTACTAACAATAAAATTAATGTTATTAATGTTAGTGAAGCAGACTCAGTTGGTAATCTAATGATACATACTGTACTTTTTATCTTTACACATTTACATGTAATAACAGTTTTCATTAACTATTAGACTTTAATGCCAATTAAATAGTGACTTAGCACTGCTATTATGCTGCTTGTGTTCAGTAATATTGGGACCTTACTTTGAAGTGTAGAGCTCTTATACTATACACCGTTTTGGTTGTAAGGCTTATTTTCCATTTTTATTCTACATATAATAATAATTTATTGTAAAGTCTAGCTGTAGGAGGGCTAATTTGTGCATTAGGGTTCATTGTCTCTGTAGGTTTATGTTCGATAATGTATTAATTGCATACAATTGAGACTTTATGAGCTCAGTAGTGTCAATTGACCTCTACTACGAGCTTTGTTTTGGCCTCATAGTGTGATGGCTGTCTGGATCAGCTCCTGTGTTTTTGTCCTTGAAGGTTGAGGCAGCAGGCGAAGCAGCAGCAGGCGAGTGGATCCTGTGCCAACCCACAGTCTGGTGCCAACCCATCCTCCTGCTCTTCCTCCTCCGCACCTTCGTTACCCCCACCCTCTGCACCCAAACACAAACCTGCCGACAAACCCGACAAATCTGACAAGGGTCCTAAACGGGCAGCCATAACCCCCTTCCACCATCGCCTTTCGGTGGACCAGCAGCAGTGCCCAGAGCAGGATGCCCCAACCGGACCCCAGCTGGCCCTTGTGCCCCTGGACCCTCCACTGGATTCCTTGCCTACTTGCAAATACCCCAAGCCCCTGTCAGCCATCAGGAAAGGCCCTGAATCACTCCTTCATTCACCAGTATCCCCGCTGCCCCCCACGCTAAGTCCACACCCCCGGGTGCAGGACCATGAGACCATGGAGCCTCCAGTAGGCTTACCCCATTGCCTGGATGGTCCTCCAGTGCCCCCACCCCCAGAGATGAGTGAGACTGCACTGTACACAGTTTCACTGGGGCCCAGAGAAGCTGGTGGTGGCTGGTGGAAGAGCTTTAAGAATCCCCGGGTTGATAAGGCCGACTTCAAGCCCCCGGAACTGACCACTGATGTAGTGGAGAACAAACCAGAGAGTGTTGGTGAAGGAACTGCGTTGAAGAGGTATATGTACCTATTAACACTGTGACTGTTTTGCCCTGATTTACATGAAAAGGTTTCATTAGTGTTACAGAATGGTGGACATAACATAATAAAACACTATTCATAATCAGCTAGCACGTTTTATATAGTGTTATAAATGCTAAAGACGATCACACAAGTTGTGACCTGTTTGGATGTTTGTTTCTATTTCATTCTCACCCCTTGTTATTCTAGCTCACTAGCTAACTATCCTAGCCTGCATGTTCTGTTATAGGCCATTTTCTCCCTGTCTTGGCAGTAAAGGCACACATCACTGTACTAGTGTACTATGGGTGTGGTTGTTTAAAATAAAATCACAAGTCTAAGCATAAACATTTTATTGGTTTATCAATGCTATCAGACTTTACCTTATCAAGGATATCAGACCTAACACATGTTCACCACTTCAACAGGCTTTTCGCACAAACACAGAAGCGATTTAAGATTTCAGAGGAGCGACTCCGAGAGCACATCAGCACTCTGGGCCTCCTGCAGCAGACTGTAGTCGAGGGGCTCGGAGACCCCAGTGATGACCCATATGACTTCAAAGAGGGGGACATTGAGTACAGCTTTCCTACTTCCAAAAGACTGAAGGGTCCTGGCCGGGATCCCAACCGGAAATCAAAGGTAGGAACATGTATTTGAAGGTTATTGGGAAATTTCACCTCATCTCAAACTCAACCTGAAATTGGTTGGTTGGTTGGATGTTTGGTTGGTTGGTTGTTTAGTTTGATGGTTGGTTGGTTAGATGTTTAGTTGGATGGTTGGTCAGATGGTTGGATGGGTGGTTGGTCGGATTTTTAGTTGGTTGGTTGGTTGATTGGATGGTTGGTTGCTTGGTTGTTTAGTATGATGGTTGGTCGGATGGTTAGGTGGTTGGTTGGTTGGTTGGTTGGATGTTTAATTGGTTGTTTCTTAACAACTTGCTTAACTTCCAAGTACTTATCAAGCACAAACATTTTTTTAACTGTATACATTTTTAATGCTTTTAATTATATACACCATCTTGTGTATATGATTAAAAACCTAAAGATTACTATGGTGAGTGTGAGGTGGGCACCAAAGCAAGCAGCAAATTTCAGGCCAGAACTCACCAACAGGGGAAGAAACACAGGGGAGGTGATGATGGGAAGTAGAGAACTACATGAGGGTAAAGCCAGAAAGATACAGTCCCTTACAAAAGTATTCATCTCCCTTGGTATTTTTGGTATTTTGCTACCTCACAACCTGGAATTAAAATGGGTTATTTGAGGGTTTGCATAATTTCATTTACAGAACATGTCTACAACTTTAAACATCAGCTTTTCTTTTTATTGTGAAGCAAAACAACAAATAGGACAGAATAACAGAAAACTTCAGTGTGCATAAATATTCACCCCGCTAAAGTCAGTACTGTGTAGAGACACTTTTTGCTGCAATTACAGCTACAATTTGCTTTGGATAAGTCTCTATGAGCTTGCCACATCTTGCCACTGGGATTTTTGCCCATCATTCCTCCAGCAAAACTGCTCCAGCTCCTTCAAGTTAGATGGTTTCTGTTAAACCATCTAACCATCTAATTAAACCTGCTCATTACCTGCTGAGCTGAATCAGGTGTGTTTGATCAGGAAGATCACCAAACTGCAGGAATTCAGCCCTCCAGGACTGGATTTGGACACCCCTGTCTTAAACCACTTGAATGTTGCTTTAGCAATGTGCTTTGGGTCATTGTCCTGTTGGAAGTGGAACCTCCGTTCCAGTCTCACATCACTGACAGACTGAAACAGGTTTTGTTCAAGAACATCCTTGTATTTAGCACCATCCATCTTTCCCTTGACTTGGACCAGCTTCCCAGTCTCTGACTTGTTTGGAGATCTACTTGGTTTTCATGGCATTGTTTAGTTAGTGCTGCCTCTTGCTTAATGGTGTTGCAGCCTCAGGGGCCTTTAATAAAAGGTGTGTATATACTGACAGATCATGTGACACTTAGATTGCACACAGGTAGACTTCACTAAGCATGCAACTTCTGAAGGTAATTGGTTGCACTAGAACCTTTTAGGCACTTCATAGCAAAGATGGTGAATACATATGCACATGCCAATTTTCAATTTTTTATTTACACACACACACTTTTTTTTTTCATTTCACTTCACCAACTTAGATAATTTTGTGCAGATGCATCACTTACAATTCAGATAAAAAACATTTAGATACAGGTTGTGGTATAACAAAATAGGTAAAAAGCCAAATGGGGAGAATACTTTCGCAAGGCACTGTAGAAGTTATGTGACAATATACATCATTATCTGAACAGTCCATCCTCCAGCTCAGTGTCTGACAGAGAACTGCATTAAACTCTCAGAAGCTAGTCAAAATCTAGTGCCTAATCACAGACATTTAAATAAGCTTTAAAAAGTACATCTAGTCTTCATCATTCATTTTCAAGTTTTATGTGCGAGTCCATTTTCACAAACCTGGTAATCCTGTGCAAACTTGTTTTTTGGCAACATATCAACATCGTTAATTTTACGTTATGCTATTTGATTTTATTAAGATTTGATACGATTTACAGATTGTCACATCAATCACAAATGACGAGATGCTATATCTAATTTGTGAATCTGAGTCTGGATGTGGTTTGGCAGTACTTAAGACCTGAGCTGTAATACATCTTAACATGGTGATGCAGTGCTTCGATCCTGTCACCCATTAACCAGCTCTCTCAGGTCTGTAGTGTCTCTGTACAGTCAGTGTTTGGACAGTTTGTCTGTGCATGTGTTTCTTAGGGGGAGGAGATGAACAGCAACAGTGCAGTGCCTGAAGGGAAAGATGCCATGTCCATTTTTAGCTCTGCACCCAAATCTGGTGAGTCTGCAGTCTGAGGACTGTGCACACATATCTTTATCTTTATGGGAAAATGGAGAGGTAGAGCTGCTCTCACCGAATGCTCTCTCTCATCTTTTCAGAGGAATTGGCTCAAGATGAGTCTGGAGCTAAAGCCAACCCCCCTCTGACCAGAGAGAAAGATCTGATAGTGCTAATCTCTGACCTGGAAAACATCTTTGGAGAGGAGGAAGATGAACTGGGGGTGAGTCAGCACCAAGAACTTGCCTGTTTCAGCATGTAGCAGATTTATACATGACCTGGATGTTCATTTATTATAGCTTATACAGTCCCATCAAAAGCAAAGAGAATATTGTGGAAAAACTTCAATATTTTATATTTATTACAGGTAAAGTGACACATTTCAAGCCTTTTTAAATGTTGATACATGTGGCTTCCAGAATCTCAAGTTGATTTTGAGTACATTTCTATTCAAACAGTATCAGCATTAAAGCAAAAGGCTTAAAATGTGTCACTTTACATGTATGTATATCAATTAAATGACGTCCAAGTGTAGAGATGTGGGGACAGGAGTAGAATGCAAAACAAAACATTGTTACTTAACAATACAAGACACGGACACACCAGGGTTCATGATAACGATACATACACTGACTGACAAATGACAAGAGCAGCACGGTGGCTTAGTGGTTAGCACGTTTGCCTCTCAGCCCTGAGGTCTTGGGTTTGATTCCGCATCTGAGCGGAGTTTCCATGTTCTCCCCGTGTCCGCGTGGGTTTCCTCCGGGGACTCCGGTTTCCTCCCACAGTCCAAAAACATGGATATCAGGTGGATTGAATACTCTAAATTACCCTGATGTGTATGAATGAATGTATGTATGTATGTATGTATGCCCAGATATGGTTGGCACTCTGTCCTGGGTGATCCCCTAGTGCTCGATGCAGTCCTCCAGGTGGACGGTTGCTTCCGGTTGAGAGTACGTTGTGCGCAACTGGCTGCCGCTTCTCACCGGAGTGTGTATGAAGTGTGTTGATTGTAAAGCGTCCTTGGGTGTCTAGAAAGGCGGTATATAAGTGTAATGTGTATGTATGTAAGAGAAACCACAGAGGGCTAAAGAGCGTGGGTAATCAACAAAGGAATGACAGAGCAGGGTGATGACATACAACAGGTGCAAACCATCAGGAACTGCGTGGTCATGTGATACAGACTGGGAGCTAATCAGGAGGGGCGGGGCATTAAATTAAGGAGGCAAGTGAACTTTTTAGCAGTTTCTAATTAGCAAATAAACACAAATACTGTTAACATGAACTCAAATTACACTTTAGAGTTGTGTGTTGTGATGGGACGGGACGCTCCCAGCCTTGGTGTTTATATGTTAAATTACATCATCATGTACATACATGTAGTTTTTAAAAGTTTAGAACCATCCCTGTAATATTCTATACTATAGCACTGTACGTCAAAGTCAGTAATCATTAAGAGTCTGTAATAAACCAGCAGCGTAATGCATCAAGTTTTAACACAGTCTAAGTGAGTCTTTCAAGGTTAAAAGAGGTGACATTTATGCTATTTATTCAAATGACTATAGCTGTCTAGTCTATTATCACATCCCTCTTTAACTACTGCCATGATCTGTGATTATCTGATGACTGATCATGATTTTAAAGTGCGTCTTAATCACAGTTTGTTGACCAGGATGGGTCAGCATGGGCTAATTTTAAGTTGAATTGTGTCATTTGTACTCATATATATATACAGATCCAGCTAGTTTCTTATGAATTCACATGATAGTGTAGCTTTTTAAGGTGTGTCTTAATGTTTTTCTCGATGCAATAGCTTTTTAAAGTGCAAGTTGATAATTCAGTCGTAGTAGATATTATATTTTCAGCTGATTTGGGGTATTTGGTCTGTCGTGTCAAACATTCTTCACTTTTTCTATTTTGCATCCTTTATAGACTACTTTTCCTAATCATCAGCAGTCAGCCAAGACTGTGGTCCCAGGAGCAGAAGAGCGCCCTCTGGGGATTGACGGGAGAGTAGCAGTACCGTATCCTTCAAGTAAGTTCCACACTCAGAACCAGAACCGCACCACTGAGGCAGAGCTGATCTTCAAACATGAATAATTTCTGATCTATGAACTTTAGCAGATGTTTTATACTATCCCACTCTCTCTCGTCCTTCCTTTCTCTCTCCGCTCTCAGCAGTAGCAGAGCTTCAGCGAATGTTCCCCACTCCACCCTCTCTGGAGCAGCATCCAGCGTTCTCCCCCATCATGTCTTACCGTGACACCCCAAGCCAAGAACCCCCTGCCCCCTCAGCCAGCCTGGAACACCCCCTCAATGCCCACAGCAACAGCCAACTCACTGACTTCAAGATGGAAGTGGAGGATGGCATGACCAGCCCCAAAGCAGAAGATACACGGGTGTGTAGAAAGGGGGGTGAAGCTCTGTTTATTAGTTTACCTGCTGTGAAGAAGAACATTTTTGGAAGACTATATACAGTGGTGCTTAAAAGTTTGTAAACACAATTCAGGATAAATATGAAAATAGTTAAAGAAAACCCATGTATACAAATGAGAAATGTTATAACTGGGCATTGATTTATAAAAATATATTACATATCTGTGAGTGGACAGATGCCGTAACTGTTGATCAGTCTTGCACACTGACTTGGAGGGAATTTTACACCAGAGAGCAACTTTAACTCAGAATTCTTTAATGGCAAGCCATCCTGGCCCAGATCCATCTGAAAAGATGATACTACCTCCGCCATCCTTCATAGTTGAGATGTGAAGGTTTTCTTTGGATAGTGTGCTCATTAAGATTAACATTAGACAATGTAAGAGAGGTCTGCAGTTGTTTAGAAGTTACTCTGAATGCTTTAGTCACCATGTGGACTATACCACACCTTGCTTTTTGAGTGATCTGTATTGGTGAACCATTCTTAGGTAACAGTAGTCTTCCCATTTGTACACACAACTGCTTGAATGTGGATGTTTGTTGAGTAAATTGTTCCAGTCCTGTTGAGCATCAATGACTATTTCTCAGAAATCTACTTACACAAATGCTGTGAAGATCAGTATCCTGTTCTTTAAATAAAACAGGACACCCACTCACACCTAATTTCACTTTCTAATTAACTATGAATCCTAAAGCTGCACTTTTGCCACACACAGATATGTAGTATTGGATCATTTTCCTTAATAAATAATTGAACAGGTACAGTATTTTTTTTGTTTAATAGGCTTCTCTATTTATACTTTTAAGATTTGTGTGAAAATTTGATGATGTTTTAGGTTATATTTATTCAGAAATATAGAACATTCTAAAAGTTTCACAAACTTTCAAACCCAACTTTCCCCATTTGTATTGGTTTAATGGCATTAGTTAATAATAATTCAATAAATATAATAATAATAATAAAGTTGAACTTACATAGCGCCTTTCTCAAACCCAAGGACACTTCACAGAGCAAGGACAAAAAAAGTAAATAAAAAAATTTAATTAAATTAAAAATGAAAAATTGTAAAAAAAAAAAAAAAAAATTATACAGGAGAAAAATATTTTAAAAAAATTTATAGAGTGCTCAAAATTATATAAGTATGTATTCTAGTATGAGTATGTTTTTGTGCCATTGATATCTGTACACACCTCACATGTGAATCATTTAAAAGAGTAAGTCTACAGCCCTATTCTAGTTTCAGCTGTAGTCAGTTTTGGTCAGTGTTGGATATCAGGATTAGCCCAAGCAAACATCTTTAGGAAGGTCTGAACCTTCAGCTGTATAGTTTAATGTGTGAATCTGAACTTCTTTTATGCTGGAGTTACTGTCAGGATAGTGTCCAGTTTGCAATGAGGTTTCCCCCTCCTCTGCAGGACTTCTCATTTGTGTACCGTGTCCCCTCCGTCCAGCCACAGTTGGGCTGTTCCATGTTTGCCCCCCTGCGGACCCTGCCCAGCCAGTGTCTTCCCCCACTGAAGATTCCTGAGCAGTGCTTCTACAGACCCTCGTGGGCTCTGCTGCCCAAGATGGAGCACTACTGCCTTCCAGCCCAGGCCCCGTTCATACGGGATGGATATGTGTAAGTACAGAAGACTGTATCACTGATAGAAATTAGCATGACGTTACTCTTTCCTCCTCCTCTGTAGCTTTTCATCACTATAAAATAAACATCTTATCATCTTATTTTGCATGTGGTGGCAGATGTTTAGACACAGAGATGTTCTACTTACAGTGTTTGTATCAGAGATACTAATTCACGTAGCCATAGTGCAAAATTTTTAATTAAACTTGGAATTAAACCAATTTTTGCAAAATACATAACTCCAAATTCAAACAATCAGAATTTAAAGAGTGGTTTTGTATGAAATAGTGCCTTGTAGACAATCACATTTCTCATAGATATAACCATTTTATACATATATAGACATACTCATTTTAGATAAACATACCTAATTGCTGTCCAAAATGACCTGTGAACCTAAAAAAGGTTCTGTGTGTAATATTAATAGGTAAAACAGGTAAACTAGTGTATAGTATAATAATACTATGTAATAACTGTGAAGTAACATTTAGATGCCGCTCACATCGACATCTTGTTCACGTCACTGCTGTGCACAGTTCAGCCTGTTGAGAATGTCAGATTCACATCAAATCTCTCAGAATGACTTTGTTTACATCGTAATGATTAAATTATGCAGACGTTCTGAATAATTGGTGGATTAGAATTAGCTGTTAGCAGACATCCCTGCTAAACTCAAAGTGTTTGACACAGAGACTAAGTACATGTTAATGTCTGCTTCCTCCTGCCGATCTTCTACAGCAACGTCCCAAGCATCAACAACCTGCAGGACCAAGACTACAGCCTGACAATGAGCGCTGGCGCTGCATCTATGGGCACAGTGGGTGGAGTTCTACCCTCCCCAGCCACACCCCGCTTCTCCGTCCCCACCCCCCGTACTCCCCGCACGCCCCGTGGTGTGGGCACGGCTAGCGGTCAAGGTTCAGTCAAGCAAGATGGCACAGAACTTAGCTCGCCCGCATCCACGCCCTCAGCCAGCCTGCCCCTGAGCTCAGTGGAGCCAGTGCCATGTGGGCCGGCTCTACCCGAAGCCCACAGTCTCTACGCCATCCTGCTGCTCTCCGACTCTGTTCTGGATGTGTTTAAGGACCGTAACTTTGACAGCTGCTGCATCTGCGCATGTAACACCAACGTGAAGGGAGCCGACGTGGGCGTTTACATCCCAGACTCCACCCGTGAGGACCAGTACCGCTGCATGTGTGGCTTCAGTGCCATCGCTAACCGCAGGCTAGCCCATGGTGCCGGCCTCTTCCTGGAGGATGAGCTGGACATCTTCGGCCGCGGCTCAGAGGCTGGACGCGCTGCTGAGAGGAGGCTGGCGCTGTGTAGGAGGGAGCCGACATCTGGAGGGAAGCGAGGGGTACACGAGCCTCCTGTTCCAGTTTTAGGGCTGATTCAGGAACAGTGCTCCCAGCCCATCTCCTCTCTGGCCTCGCTGCACAAACCTGTGGCTTGCTCATGCCGTAGCAGACAGGGGGCGCTCTTGCAGAGCTGGGCAGCTGATCGCCTGTGGGCAGACAGCAGCGATGCATGTGTGGAGTGCTATAACGCCCTGGTGCAGGGGCTGCAGTATGTGGACAATGCGGCAGGGGGAAAGGTAGAGCAAGCTTTGGTGAGGAGCACTGCCTTGCACTCTTGGCCTCATACGAATGGTAAGCATTACTCACTACAAAGCTTTCTCAGCATAAGCTCTGCAGTTCACTTTAGCTTAAGCACGCTGGAGGATACCTTGTCTGCATATAAGGGTGGTAAAAAAATTAGTCAATCAATTTAGCTTAGTGATTTTCTTGCTGATACCCACTTGATTTAGTTGTCTTGTCAGAGCAGAGATATCAGGAATGTGCACTGGACGCTGGCCCTCAATTCCCTGCCCCTGCTTTAACCCTTTAACATTCTTCTGGAATTTTTGAGTCACTGTATCATATTTTTTTAACTTAACTCAAACATCTTAATGCCATCTCAACCACTTGGTAGAGGCATGTTTGGCTAAAACATCACTAGAGGTCACTAGAAACGCAAACCAGCAATTTGTAGCCATAGAGCTTGTGGTTTGTGTTGTGATTATACCATAAAATGCCATCTCAACCATTTGGTAGAGGTCTCATAACAGCACAAATCTAAAATCATTTACTACTGTCTTAGTGAGGATGTTAAAGGGTTAGTACATACAGACAATGATCTCCAGTAGTGCCATATTTAAGTACACTATCAGAAACTATAAAGATATTTTATATGATGTTTTATGGACTGTTCTGCAGTAAATCCACTTAAAATCCACTCCAGTTGGTCAGTATTATATAATTTTATGCCCAGAAAAGTATATTATGATGTAATTGACTCTGATAATGATAAAATATCATAAATCCCACCGCTACGTCAGAACATTGTCTTTATAATGAATTTGATTATGAATTTTAACGTGGCTTTATTAGTGTGTGTGGCCTATAATGTGTGTATTTCTGCTCTTCCACAGTGTTAGACATCAGCATGCTCTCCTCTCAGGATGTGGTCCGGATGCTGCTGTCACTACAGCCCTTCCTGCAGGATGCCATTCAGAAGAAACGCACTGGCAGAACCTGGGAGAACATCCAGCATGTTCAGGGCCCTCTCACGTGGCAGCAGTTCCACAAGATGGCTGGACGAGGTTCTTACGGTCAGTCCAGGAGACTCTCTTTAAAGCTGCCTTGATAAGAGTGTCTTTTGATGGAGTCTGGCTAATTTGTATGTGCAACAAGTACGGCCCTTTTATTCTGCAGCGAAAATGAAAAATGAAGAATAAAAGTGATGGATTACTCTTCCCTGCTGGTTCAAATTGGCTTTTCATCCTCTCATATATCCTCTAAGCAGGACATTTCGGGGAAATGTGACTTTCTCATTGATGTGTTTTGACCACCAGGTTCGGAAGAGTCTCCTGAGCCTCTGCCCATCCCCACGCTGCTGTTGGGCTACGACCGAGACTTCTTAGCACTGTCCCCTTTGGCTCTGCCCTTCTGGGAGAAGCTGCTCTTGGAGCCCTATGGAGGTCAGAGGGATGTGGCGTACCTGGTCCTGTGCCCGGATAATGATCCCATGCTGACCGGGGCCAGGGCCTTCTTTCAGGAACTCAGTGCTGTTTATGAGGTACTGCAGTTCATGAACAAGACTCACTGAGCCATCCCAAGTCCAGTCCAAACTTGATTTCTGTCTAACCAGGTCAGGCGCTCTGAAAAATTGCTTCTGGATTCATTGAGACATAACAGGGTCAACAGGGTCTTGTTTTGAGGATCAGGGCAACAGAAGCAGACAGCAGCCCTTATAAATAATAGTAGAATACACTGAATACAACAGTGCATTAAATTAGCTCATATGTATATAATATATGATATATAATATCTATATTATACACACACACACTCACACTCTCTCTCACCATACAGTCAGTATTGGACTGAACATATACTGTGGTTATATAAGCTGTGTAAATAATAGTATTATTCAGGGTGTTTTACCTTCTTACCGTCCTTCTCAAACTCAGTCATGCCGGCTGGGGAAGCACCGCCCACTGGCTCGGATTTCCAGAGACGGGATAGTGCGTGTGGGGTCAGAGGAGTCAGACAAGCTGGAGGAGGACATCGTGGATGAGTGGCTCACTGGACCCTGGGCTGGACAACATCAGGAGGATCATCTCAGCAAACTCAAACTGTACTCGCAAACCTGCAAACAGAAGCTAGGTACGTTTGGGCTTGTGTTTACAGTATTTCATACAGCACATTCTCATACAGGACGTTCTCATACAGGACTTCCTCATACAGGACATTTTCTTACAGGACGTTCTCATATGGGATGTTCTCATAAGGGATGTCCTCATGCAGGACATTCTCATACAGGAAGTTTTCTTAAAGGACGTTTTCTTACAGGGCGTTCTCATAGAGGACGTTCTCATACAGGGCGTTCTCTTACTGAACATTCTCATACAGGACATTCTCATACAGGACGTTCTCTTACTGAACATTGTCTTACAGGACATTCTCATACAGGACGTCTTCATACAGGACATTCTCATACAGGACATTCTTGTATTGATTTTCTATTTCAGCTTCACAACTGTCATCCCTGTCAGTGGACAGCAGTCTCCTCCTGCCCCCGAAACCTCAGCCCAGTCCAGCTCCTTCCCAAACAGGCCAGCCTGCCTCTTCCAGCCAACCCACCCCTGAGGTAGATACAGCAGCAGCAGCAGCAGCAGCATCAGCAGGAGACACGCCCACACCCGCGGGTCCTGTCACAGGCCAGGCCAGCACTACCGAGCAGGGGCAGAACGAGATCAAAAGTGTTCCCAACTCCACACTAAACCCGAGCCAAGCAGCAGAGAGTGGAGAGAAGTAAGCATGTACAATTTTACAGGACTAGTCTAGCAAAGAATCACATCAGAGTAACAATAAACAGACGCTTATACCCTGCATTTTTAAAGTACATCTCTAAATAAAAGGGTGGACAGATGCCACAGCACTGTAAGCTTTCATAGGTGTGTGCCAACATTGGAATATAATGGCATTTATAAAACATACATCACACTATTGCTACCAGCTTCGAGAAGGAGTTTGTGTGTGTGTGTGTGTGTGTGTGTTATGGAATGAAACATTAGGACTAGATAGAGTGACTTAAGTCTTATAACATTCTGTAATAATCTGCAGATGGGGCTAATTAGATTTAAGCAGATTTCACTTGAAAACTGTAAATAATCACTGCTTTTATATTTTTCTTTCAGTAACTCAGCTGAGCGAGAGAGAATTGGCATCCCCACGGTGGCAGAGTCGGCAGACAGCCATGTCCATCCTCCAGCCATCGTGCTGTATCTGGTGGATCCCTTCATGTGCTCGGAGATGGCTGCAGGGTCAGGCGACGATGAGGAGGCAGAGGAGGTGGAGTCAGGCAGCGTGTGGCTGCTATCACTGCTACGCTGCTACACAGATATGTTGAGCATGCTGCCGGAGAGCATACAGCCAGCACTGGTGCTGCAGGTCAGGATCTAGAAATTCAGCCATATATAAACTAGTGCATCTGCAAAAAATTGAGGAAGAGTTCATGTGTGTTCATAATTTTATTCCATAAGCTGTCACATATTTTAGATTATTTACATATGAAGTGACATATTTACCCAAATTCAAAATAAAATATATTCAGATTACGCTGGATTTCTCAACATTAAAACCAAAAAAAGGCTTTGAATTTAAATGAATTTAAAACACGACAGTTTACTTATTTGAATTAAAATATGAACCACAGTGAACTTCTAATGTCTTGATGTGGTACTGTAGACTCACATCATGTCTCACATATCTGTTTATCATTGAGGCAAACTATAAGCTTTAAGAAGAATCGACTGACTAATCCAGTGTTTTATAATCAGATTTAAATGAAGACTGACTTACTTTGTATTTTATTGTTAAAGGCTCATATCATGGAAGGTAATTTTTATGTAATATTTTAAACATTTCTATCATGTTTAGACTCATACTAGCATTTAACATATACTATGTTTTAGTTCTGGCCATAAGTAAAGCAAAGCATTAAAATATGTAACTAATGTTTTGGTCTAAACTGCATTCTGAATGGGGTCCAGTACAGTATTATTAATTATAATAATAATACATTTTAATAACCACAAATAGGATAAGAGAAAAAAAATGTAGGATATGACCTTTTTATACTTTCTGCTAATTGTCATTGAATTGTTTTGGATCAGGTGGTCCCATGTCAGTACCTGTTGCAGCCAGCGAGTGGTGAGAGTCCTCTGTACCTGCAGCACTTGCGCTCTCTGGCTTTCTCTGCCTACTCACAGTGCAGACGACGACTGTCCACCCAGACACAAATCAAATCACTCACAGGCTTTGGCCCGGCTGCCACCATCGACTTTTTGCTGAAAAGCCCAGAGGTGAGAGAGAATAAAATATGTTGACACATCAGGAACAATATGGTAATGCTATTAGTGATCATTTGGCCATAAATCAAATGTGCACAATTGTCTTATTTTGCTAAATATAGTCAGTGAGCCAAGATCTGTTCAGCTTCTTTAATTTTGCATTGAGGCCAAAGCACCTAATGGAAGTAATGGAAGCTTTTATTTACCAGTTGGCAAACTCTGTCCAACTGCAAAAGTAATCACATTAGACTTGCTTGCGAGGTTTTTGAAACTTTGTAACATACTCTTTTTAAAAAATGACCTGGCATAGCTGGAGTATTAACAGCTGAACTACTGCCTGTTTTTATGTCTTTTGCTTTGCAGCCAGATAAGCAAGATTACTGTTTGGGATGATTAAAAAGTTGAGTGTGTAGGCATACATATAGGCATGCATTTTGTACCATGCTTAAATTGTGGCTATTAACGTCTGTTAGTTGTTAGGCACATACAGTGGATATAAAAAGTCTTCACTCCCCTGTTAAATACCTAGTTTTTGTCATGTAAAAAAATCAGACCAAGATGAATAATTTCAGAACTTTTTCCACATTGAATGTGACCCGTAATCTGTACAATTTCATTGAAAAACAATCTGAAATTATTTAGAGGGGGAATATAAAAATAATTAATGCTTTGTTGAAGTGCCCTTAGGACAGCATTCAGACTTTTTGGGTAGGAGTCTTATCAGCATGGCACGTCTTGACTTGGCAATCCTTGCCCACTCTTCCTTGCAAAAGAGCTCCAAATCTGTCTTGTCTGATTGTGAGGACATCTCGTGTGTACAGCCATCTTCAGGTCAACCCACAGATTTTTAGTTGGATTCAGGTCTGAGCTCCAAAACGGTGATCATCATCTGGTGAATCCTTTTTTTTTGTCAGTGTGGAGGTCTGCTTTGGGTTGTCGTGCTGAAAGGTGAAAATCATATTTGGAATTCATAATCATATCATAATTCCCTCAACCTTGAATAAAGCCCCAGTTCCAGCTGAAGAAAAATAGCCGCAAAGCATAAAGCTCCCGCCGCCATGCTTCACAGTGGGTCTGGTGTTGTTTTGGTGATGTGCAGTGTTGTCTTTGCACCAAACAGGCCTTTTGGAATTATGGCCAAAATGTTCAACCTTAGTCTCATCTGACCATATCATGTTCATATGATTTTGGCAAAACAGCTGAGTTTGGATGGTTTTATTTGTAATACAATGCTTCCATCTTGTCACCCCACAGTCCAGACATATGAAGAATACGAGAATGTTGTCACATGTATTACACAACCAGGACTTCTCAGAAATTCCTGCAGCACTTTTAATGTCTTTTAGCAGCCTCATGGACCAGTTTTCTTTTTGTCTTTTCATCAGTTTTGGAGGGACGTCCAGTTCTTGCTAATGTCACTGTTGTGCCAAAATTTGATCTACTTTTTGATGACCATCTTGACTGTGTTTAATGGCATCTCTGTCTTGGGAATGTTTTGTCCCCTTCTCTTGACTGATGCCCTTTTAACAATGAGATTCTTTTGATGCTTTATAAGCTCTTTGTGACTTTTGCTGTAAGTTGTGGTTAAATATCAGAAAAATCTACTAGAACATCTGAACATTAAATAATATTTAGCACGAGTTTGAATGTGATTGGCTAATTGTGAACACATCAGTTATAAGAGTGTGTTAACACTTAAGCAACCACATTATTTTACTTTTGATGTTTTTTACTGGAATTGTACAGATTCCAGGTCACATTAGAGGTGCAAAAGTTCTGAAATGATTTGTTTACATGACAGAAACCTGGTATTTTAACAGAAGTGTAGACTTTTTATATACGCTGTTGTTACAAAAGCAAGACAGCATACATGTCATATCTGATAGACTGTCTTTGGAGTAAGTACAGAACTGTGTGGCCAGTTTCTTAAAGGTAACAGTGTGTTTTACTGCATTCCTGCATAAGAGACTAAACCTATTTGTCTGTCTTTGGCAGAACCCTAGCTCTATGCAAGTGTACTCTCCGCCATTCATCCTGGGACCCACACGCAGCAAGCAGTCTGAGGCAGGGGAGGTGTGCTCGGAGGCTCCTTCCCGCTACAATGTGCTTTTTGTGGGCTACTGTCTATCCCACGATCAGCGATGGATCCTTGTGTCCTGCACTGACCAGCAGGGGGAGCTCCTGGAGACCTGTATCATTAACATAGACGTCCCCAACAGGTACACTGTGCTGACATCTTCTCAATCAACTTTTTTTGGATAATGAGAGGAACTTTGTCTCCAGATTTGTTCCAGTAATAGTCTTTACTCTTCTGGGTCGCAGGTCTCGTCGTCCTAAGTTCTCCCCGCGCAAAATCGGCCTGCAGAAACTGTGGGAGTGGTGTATCGGCATCATTCAGATGACAGCAGTGCCCTGGAGGATTGTAATTGGCCGTCTGGGTCGATTAGGTCATGGAGAGCTCAAAGGTATGAATAGCAGTAGTATAGTTTCTTTATCAAGTGATTTTTTTAAAAAAAAAAGATGTCCATTCAGTCAGCTTTGACCTGTGCAGTGTCAAACGTTAGCTTCAAAGTTAGCTTCATTGGCATCCTGTCAGGATGCACTGAATATTTGGCAACCAAAATTGTTTAGAAAAATTGTCAAAAACATTCAGAATTGTGCTTTTCCTCACCAACATAACACAGATTCACCAGCACAGTAACAGTTTGGTGCTGAAATGGAAGAAGACAACAAACTACGAGCACAACCTTTACTAAACTACACTTGTTATGATGAAGCCAGAATACAGCCGCTTAGCTTTGTGTTTGTACTCCGACGGCTGCAGTGTTAGGGTCCATCTCACAGTTACCAGAAGAAATGTGAAGTGTTTCAGTGTCTGTAGTCAATGACACACAGTAAACACACTAAACATCCATGTACCTTACATCAGTCATTTTAGACAATTTCATCATTTTATTAAATATTAGTAATAATGTAACATACATGCATCTTTATAAATATTCATACATTATTGTCTTTGTTTTATATACAATTATAAAAGAATCATCAATTAAACTCATGTTATTAAACCTAATGATGTCAAACCAACAGTCTGCTTTATAATTACAAAATAAAAAAACATGAATAATAACAGTAATATAAAGTGTTAAATAAACACTCTGATACAAAGTAACCAAACACTAATGTGATTTCTGACGGTGTATTACATACTGCTGTCCATACAAATAGAGAAATAGTTTTGGGTCATGTGAGATAGAATATGTCTAGAGGAAGTAGATTGATGACTGTTGACCTCTGTCTCTGTCTGTCTAGACTGGAGTCTGTTGCTGGGTGAACACTCTCTGCACTCCATCAGTAGGCAGCTGCGTGAGGCATGCCGCATGTGTGGCATCTCATCTGCCGACTCCCCGTCTATCCTCAGTGCCTGCCTCATCTCCATGGAGCCCCAGGGGTCTTTTGTGGTCATGCCAGGTAAGAACTACTGCAGTCTGAGATTATATGTTTATAAGTTTTTAAGATTTCATTTACAAAAAGTGCTGAAACTCTCAAATCTCAGTGCAAATAAAAACTATCACAGCACAAAGTGGCCTTTGCTTTAGAGTGTAGGTGCACAGTGTGTATATACTCAGTGGTGGTTTCTAATATGGGCGACATGGGCAGCTGCCCAGGCATCTCGTCAAGGGTGGTAGGAGTGGCCGGCTCGTAGGGGGGTTGGGGGTTTCGCGGGGCAGAATGTTTGTGTGTTTTGGGGGATGGGGGGTGTGGTTGCACCGGAGGGGTTGTTCACCCAGGGCACCAAACAGGGTAGGACCACCTCTGTATATACTAAAGCATCTAGTGTGGAAATATAAAAAAAAAAAAAAAAAAAAAAAGTTTTTTTGTTCACAATTTAATCAAAAATAAAGGAAAAATAAATATAATGAATAAAACAGACTTGAGAGTCGATGCATTTGTCAAGTAAATAATGTTATTTTAAAATAATTATTCAAATGTACATCTAAGTTTTTAATTGAATAATTTTCATAATATTTTTTTCTCTATTTCATCATATTTATACTATTTCTATTCAATATGTATATTATGTATAAGTGCCTGAATAATATGTATATTTGTCCATAACCCTGCCTATATACTGTATGTACTGTATACTGTGTATACTGGCTGCTTATGGCTTCTCAATGTTATAAATGTGTACCTGTCTTATGCCTTTGTGTTGTGTGTGTTTGCAGATGCTGTGACTATGGGCTCTGTGTTTGGCCGCAGTACAGCGCTCAACCTGCAGACATCTCAGCTGAACACTCCACAGGACGCCTCCTGCACACACATCCTCGTCTTCCCCACTTCTTCCACAACGCAGGTGGCCCCCAGCTCTTACCCCACCGAAGACAACCCCGGTACTGAGCTAACTAAACGCTGTCTGTTCTTTCAGACCCAGCCTGTAGGGTTAGCAGTATGACTGATATGATAGTACAGGACATGCAGTAGTATATTATAGCTATAATCTGTACAGAGCTCAGCTGCATGTGCCATAAAAACTGGTTGTAATGCTGCACTGATTAAAGTGTAAATTACAGCAGAATCTAATTTGCTTCCTCTTGCCCAAAATACATCAGTCAGGATTTGCAAGCTGTGAGAATATCATTTTGGGTATGTTTTGGTTGTTTAACTATAAGGAAAAGGGAGACTTGTAAAATAAATCATTCCCTAATGCTGCCAGCAGAGGGCGATGTTGACCCTTGATAACTCTCTTTCCTTGGTGAGCTCACTGTGACGGTTTCTCTTCTCCTCACCTGTCCAGATGACATGTTTGGCCTGCCGTTCCCGGACGAGTTGGAGAACGACATTGGGCACGACATGATGTTTATCACTGGGAACCTGCACCCTTCACCCACCACATCGCCTGTGCCCTCCCCAGGGTCTCCCTCTGGCATGGGTGTGGGATCCCACTTTCAGCACACACGGGTGAGCATCGAACACTGAAAGCGTTTGTTAACATGTATTGTAAGATGATGTCATTTTGCTGAGCATCATCCTGAAATACAGTGTAAACTGCTGTGTTCTAATGACACGGAAAGCTGGCATACACAGGACAGTGATGATATTCTGTTAACACAGTTGTTTATGGGTCTGTCTCAACAACTAGTGAGTTAGGGAGTGTCTATAGGAAGCTGACTAAGTAGTCAGTGTTCTAACCATCATCTACTCTTATAAGACATATAAATGAGAAGTTCTAGTTAGACCGGACACAGATGATGATTAGGGATGCACCGATACCACATTTTTTCAAACCGAGTACGAGTACAAGTACTTACATTTAAGTACTTGCCGATACCAAGTACCAATATGAGTACTAATAAATATCAATACTTACAATTAAAATTAAACTGAGCCTGTATGTGTGTCTTATGGCTCCAGTTAGACGTGTTTGTGATCTATTTAATCTAAACACCTAAGATAATGATAACAGATTACACATTTCCCCTTTAGACACTGAAACATTCAAAAATGAAACATACCAGATATACATAATCATCACAGTTAGCCAACTAGCTAGCTACACTACGTTAGCTTACCTTTTTGTAAAGCTCGTGGTGGTGAGAACTGAGGACCTCTTGAGGTTAGTAGTGCTTTTCCCAGTTATTTTACATCCACAAACTTTGCTCTGTTTTGTTTTGTGTGGCAGCGAAAGTGAAATTACTCCATAAATCGCTTCTTCTCTTCCGTCGAAGCTGCAGCAGTGACGTCAGCTCGTTGTGTTGTTGACTGACTGACTGACTGTGGAGCTTAGCGTGCTTTGATGAAGTCAGACGTGCAGCAGGTTTACTTTAAAAAGCGGATTACTGGACAAAAACATTATTTTAGTCATTCTGTGACATTTTCGTTTTGTTTTTATTCGTCGACTAAAAGTCTAATACTTTTAGTCATAGTTTTCGTTTTAAAATATTAGTTTTTATTTAGTTTTCGTCTGGTTCATTCACTTGGAAATACCTCCACACCGCTGACATAGCTGCTCCTTCTCTACTACCGGGCTGGTTAAAGTCACGCTGCCGTGAAGTGGCTTGTTCAGCTCGGCTGCCGTACGTAGTCGTCGTCTTCTTTTTTTAATTTTATTTTTAAATTTAATGTATTTATTTATTTTGTGGCGCAAACTAATACTGTCTGTTAGAAGGAAACGAAGCTCCCATCACGCTGGTATCGGATCCTGTAGTATCGGAGCACTTTTATGAATACGAGTACAAGTACACGCACGTGGTATCGGACAGATACCCGATGCTGGTATCGGTATCGGTGCATCCCTAATGATGATGATGGATGGAGCTGTCGAAATGACCTCACCATGGATGTGGTTTTTATAGGAATTTTAGTAAAATAACTTCATTAAATAGAATAATTTACATTTAATAATCACATGGCTGCTTGTCCTGCTGCTGGCTGCTCTGCTTGCATCCGCTGCATTGTGGGATTGTCTGAATGAGTATTAGATGCTCTCAATATTCTGTCAAAATATGGTCTCAGTTGGCAGCGTTTTGAGGTAGCTAAGATTTGAGACAGGCTTCTTTTCGGGGTGCTTATTATGATGTGAAATGCTGTCTCACAGTGTATTGAAGGAGACTGTGTGTGTAATGCCTTGTTTGCAGAGTCAGGGAGAACGGTTGCTGTCCCGCGAGGCTCCTGAGGAGCTGAAGCAGCAGCCACTGGCTCTGGGTTATTACGTCTCCACAGCGCAAGCTGAAGGGCTGCCTCACTGGTTCTGGGCTTCCTGTCCTCAAGCACAGAATCAGTGCCCACTGTTCCTGAAGGTAAGAAGCCTGCCACTGTTTTACTGCATGTCTCATTTGATTTGATTTTCTTATTTTACTCAGCTTTTAGTTTCCTTTTACTTTAGCTTCTGCTCTTTATTTATTCTTATAATTGTATTTATTCCTGTAGGCCTGTTTTTGTTTTATGCTTTCATTATGTTTATTTTATTTATATATTTTTTTGTTTATAATTCTGACTATTTTACGTGGTTTGTTTAAATGGATTTCTTTTTTAGATCAAATTACTATCATCTCTTACTTTGTCTTGTAGCTTTTTTTAGTTTTGGCTGCATTGTAAATATAGGACACTCTCAGTGTACCCCGAGCTTAAATGAAGGTGAATGAATATGACACTTTACCTTTTTGAATTAAATGACAAATTTGTTGGAGATGCACTAGTATATGACAGTGAAAATGGGTTTACAGGTAATTATCACTGAATATGATCTAAATGGGCAATAAAAATATTTGATCACACAGAATATTTCACTTCTAACACAGTAAAAGGCAAAAGATGACCAGTTGATTCTTTCTTCTTTTTGTTTACATTGTTGTTTAGTAAATGTCACACTGCCCTCTAGTGCCCAACAAGCAGTATTGCAAACAGAATCAGATGCTCTGGAGTAGGCAGAATAAATCGGCAGTACTGGACCTCACTAATGACTGTACAGTCAGATCCTTACAGAAACACCTGGTCTGTGTTGTGTCCTATGAATAGTTATTATTTTAGAGGTATAAACACCTCTCACTAGCCATTTCATTAGGTACATGTCCTTATTCAAATCAAATGACATTTATTGCCACATCACTCTACACAAGTGTGAATAAACAATAATACACACACCATCATTGCAGATTTCTAATTATACAGTTTTATTATTTCAGTATTTCAGTCAGGACTATAATATATATATACATATTTCTATATTTACAGTTTGGTCATGATGATGTACATAAAAGAGATGTAGACTATATAGAGATAGTGTATTATTAGTCTATTTCTGTTACTCCTGATTGTCATCTTATATGCAGTTTTATATTGTATATGGTATTTTAGCCTAATTGCTTCATTTTTACATTTTTTTTTTTTTATGGATGTACTGCTTGTAAATATAATCTATTATTAATTATTTATTATTATTCTTATTATTCTTCTTATTATTACATGTATTAAAAGATACCAGATGGATATACAGGTACAAGATGTCAGTCTAGATGTGCTAGGTTTAAAGTGCAGTGAGTGTGTTGGGGTGTGGATATGTTGTGGATTGTGATGATGAAGCTCCACTGAGCACACAGGTGCACTTTGTACAGACTGTAGTGCATCTGTTTCTCTGAATACTTAGTTTGCCCTGTTCTACAGTGGTCAGGACTCCTCACAGATCAGGTATTATTAAGGTGTTAGCTCATTCTAAGCACTAGAGTGACACTGCCGTGGTGGTGATGTGTTTGTGTGTTACGTTGGCTCAGATCAGTAGTCTTGGAGCATCTGTAAAGCTGATAAAATAAGTATAAATAAGGTGTGTCTACCACTTGAAGTGGCCAGTGAGTATATGTGGTTGAAGATTTCATCTGTTTGTTGTCCTCCAGGCTTCTCTACACCACCATATCTCCATCGCTCAGACAGATGAGTTGGTCTCCAGCAAGACTTCCCAGAGGAGCCCACATCCACTGGACTCTAAAACAACTTCAGATGTGCTCAGGTCAGCATCTCCACACAGTCCAAATGAATCAGTCTGTCATTTCACATGTACAAAGTCATCTGATTATTCATCCAGCATGTTTACCTGCATCTACATAACAGGTGATATTATCTGTGTAATGAAAGGAAGACACCACCGGAACCAGATTTCAGTAAATATTCAAGGCTTGCTGCTGTGCTGTTGCTTTGTTTTGCAAAAAAAAACTTAACCTAAGAAAAAAAGACAAAGTGCTGGCACAGATATAAATGTTTTAGAAGTTTGTGTCACTTCTGGAGCAGCTCTTCCTGTCCAGGTCTGTTAACAAAAACAAGTTTCTTCAAATTGAGCTTTAAAGTAAAATTCCAGTCTGCTGGTTACACAACCTCTTTAGTAATCAGCCATAACCAAACCATTTATCTGCATGTAAACACAATATTACTGCTAGTAATTACAACTAGTTAGTATTATTAGTAGTAGTAGTAGTATTTATTAGTAGTAATAATAGTTATTACTAGTAGGTAGTATTAGTAGTAGTAATAAGTATTACTACCTACTACTAATAATAACATTACTAGGTAGTATTATTAGTAGTAGCAGCTGGTATTAGTAGTTAGTATTACTAGTAGTAAGTACTAATAGTAGTAGTATTAGTAGTTAGTATTAGTAGCAGTAGTTAGTACTAGTATTAATACTTAGTATTAGTAGTAGTTAGTATTAGTACTACTAGTAGTACTAAGTTAGTGTTAGTAGTATTAATACTTGGTATTAGTAGTTAGTATTAGTACTACTAGTAGTATTAAGTTAGTGTTAGTAGTATTAGTAGTTAGTTGCAGTAGTTAGTATTACTAGTAGTAGGATGTATTAGTAGTTCACATATTAAACTGCAAAATGTTTGGGGACCTGATCTCCAGGCAGGACATGACTGAAGCACCCCCAACTGCTCCCATGAATGAGGCTGCACACTTTTTTTGGGCATGTGTGCTCACTGTGTGTATGAGTCTTTTTGCGCAGATGAGGAGGTCTAATTCCTCCAAGCGCAATTATTGTGCACTTTCACTTTTCTGATTATTACTAATGTACTTTATGGGGTTTTCCTTGCAGGTTTGTGCTGGAGCAGTACAACGCCCTCTCCTGGCTAACATGCAACCCCTCCACCCAGGACCGCCGCTCCTGCCTTCCTGTGCACTTAGTCATCCTCACCCAGATGTACAACGCCATCCTCAATATATTATAGGACTAGTGTGGAGAGGCCAGTCAGCGTCACGCCTCTGAACAGGGTGCTCTGAAATGTAGCCATCAGTCACGGCCATTTTCGGGTCGATGTGGGAAACTTTTAAGCTGTGCCCACGGCATTGTTACCACCATCTCCCCGTTGGCTGAAGCGATGGTGAAAAGCAGCCTGTACTCTCCACAGAAGGTTGTGATGACGTTTTTGCATTCGACCATCTCTGAAATAAGCCTAGTACAATCACTACCCTTTAACTCTCAGCTGGTGGGCTCGTACGCTTCGTGGTCCGGCCAGGAGAAATGGATGGAAATATTGAATCCTGCACTTTTGGATCATCGTCAAAGTTTCAAATTCCAGCCATACTTTAGAATTTTCTTTCCGTGAGGAAAACTCCCACAAAGCAGGAGATAGACGGACAGTAAAGTATAATAACACTATGCTGAAAGCTGAGAACATTAGCCATCTCTAAATGCCTCCAGTTGCCATCAGTTGTCACTTGTACACTGGGAGACCCGTGTCGATTCAGATGGTCCTGCAGTTCATCCACATGTTCCGAAGACTGAACACTTACACTGCGGCCTAATCCGATATGCAACTTCCGAGCTGTAAAGAGACTCTCTGTCAAAACTGCCCACAACACACTCGGCCCAAAGGCTCACTGACTGCTTTTACTCCATTTTTTACATCTCTAATCTCTTGTACAGAGCTCTTCTGAGTGTTTGTACTCACTCGAGAAGACCGAGAACTTCCACTGAAGGCGACTCGTTCAGTAATGGCACTTTCAACTCCCTCACCGGCTGTTTTGAGGAGTCAGTTTTATTGTTGTAGATAAACTCGCCAACTGTTATTTGACAATGAAATCGACAAATGAGACGCGTGTATTTGTTCATAGTGTAAAACTGACTTTGCAGAGAATTATTTTTATTAATGAAAGCAAAAACTTTGAATAAAAAATTACGTCAAGGCCTTTTTTCCCAAATTCAAATTGAAAGCCTTGAGATCAGAAATGTAAACTCTAATTTTAAAGATAATTGTAAGAGATGTTGAAATGCCATATTTATATATTATATATCCCATTGTATAATTACATATATATCATATGTCTTTCTAGCCACCGCAGATGGGGTTTACACACACACACACACACACACACACACACACACACACACACACACACAGAAAAGAAAAAAATCTTTAAAGAGACAAAACAGTATAAAATTTTATTAAAAGAATGCATTAATTTGCATATTTTACTTTTTTATTTAGATTTTGGTCTCTTTGCCTTTTAATTTAATAAGTTAATAACTAAACAATGCAGAAAAGATATATTTATGAAGTGTTTTCTTTTACTGCAAAATAAACTTGAAATAGGCAATAGATTTAATTCTGTGTATTTGAGCATAACGCATATTGAATATTTAACTAATATGCATTATTTGCAAGGCAGTTTTGAAAGATGTCAACGTTAAACCATCAGAAAGGCCACAAAAAAGTCGCCCTGTCGTTTGTATACTCCCTTGCATGTCTGTATATACACTTTTCAGCAGTGTTTTTTCAATTTTCTGAAAGCTGTACATTTCATGCCAGTTTTATTTTATTTTATTCAACATGACTCCTATGAAGTTTATTTTTCTTTACTTTGTTTTGCCTTTTTAAAATATAAATATACAGTATATCCACCTCATTCAAATAAAGCCAAGGGTGCATTGCCAAGACATATGTATACTAAGGACAAATACTTTGGGCAGGTTTGTTACACCTACCATCATTTTGAATATCAAACAGATCCGTCTCTGGGAAGAGATCTGTATCTTTTACACTTTTTTTAAGTAAATTATTCAAATCTGAAAGTCCAATGGCTCACGTTTCTTTTGTTTTTGTCTCATGAACATGGCCGTGTCTCACCTAACTCAACATCCAGGCGCTGGGTCCAAACAAATCCATCTACACTGATTAGAAGACATCCATCATTCCGGCTTGCATGAAGCCTTTAGGTGTAGTCAGACTTCGAAACTCCACAAATCAAAACCATGAGGCTTGCTTGTTATCAGCAGTCTGGCAGTTCTCCCTGTGCTACAGCCTCTTTAAAGACGTTTACTGAACTCTATGCAAACCAGCCATTGGTGTATTCAGGGCTGCCACACGGACCACGTACTGCACCGTCAACACCCCATTTAACACAACCACCAAACAGGAATGGTTTTGCCGGTGGAGGCCACAGACAGGTACTCTCTCCTCATTCTTCCTAATTTAGTGCTTTGTCCTCGTCTCACTCACAATGACCTACTGGTCTTCATGTTTCTAACCAAACTGTCCACAAGGGTGGCATGAGGGCCTTGAGTAGAAAATGTGCTCACAGCCTGGCACCATGCAGCTCATTTGCCAGAGAACACCAGAACTGGTCAACCACTGGTTCCACGTTCTCCTTACAGGTTCATAGTGCGCAGACAGACATGAAAGAATCTGGCGACACTGTGGTGAACATACTGCTGCAATATCATCCAGAATGACTGGTATGTTGGTGACTCAGTGATGGCATATTCTTGGAGGTTCACACTAAGCTCCACACCCGCCTGCTGTTAGATAAAAGGATTAAATCCACAGAACCATTAGATCTTATGCTGGTGCAGTGGGCTTTGGCTTTCTGTTGGTGTAGGACATTGCTCTGCCTTATGTCGGCAGAGTGTGTAGGCAGTCCCACTATGATGACAGCATTGATTGACTGGTCTTAAGGCCTGAATTCAACTGAGAACCTTTGGAAAGTTTTGCCTTGGTACAAATGATGCCACCACATCCTACAGGTCTACAAGCTCTCTGATGCCCTGATCCAGATCTGGGAGGAGGTCCCACCTTACACCATTCACCATCTCATCAGGTGTTGTTGGGAGGGCATACAAGCACAAGGGTCAACTGAGTCACATTATGAGTTGTTGTGAAGATCCAAGATTTGCAACTTCAATGGTTTGATCATCAAGATCCGATGCATGATTTAACCCTTTAACATTTGGCTCAACCATTTGGTAGAGCACATTAAAGTCATTGCATCTTATTGAAGAAGGTGTTGACTTAGAACAGTGTGATTGTGCCATCTTTACCAATCAGCAGAAATATGTAAGGCTAAAGAACATCCACTAGAGCTCACTTGAAATGTAACAGTTTCTTGTCTGAATGTGAATCAGCAATGATTTGTAGCCAAACCACAAGGAATAAACTGGATCAAATGATGAAAAACAATTAGTGCTGTTGCACGACCACACAGACATGTTTAACCCTCAAGTCGGCGCTTCCTCCGGCGTCATATTAACCAAATTCTGCATAAACACTTATACAGTATATCTCGTTGAGATTTTATCCTAGAAACAAAATTTATCATACCCCGGAAACTTTAAACGGTCTAATTTCACACATGTATAGCTTGAATTGAAATAGATTTTTAGATTCTTGTGAGAGGAGTTTAAATAAGCAGAGACACGTTTGTGAGAACGAGTCAGACAGTTAGCGCATATTTTCCTGCCACAAGATGCTGGCTGTTATTCATATGATAATGACATGGTAAATCTGGACATACCATTGATGGGTAATTTTGTGAAAATCAGATGTCCAAAGAAAACAGCAACACTGCTGTACGTGATGCAATCAAACTGCTTACCATGTCAGTGTTACCGCAGTACCGAGAGTGGTCCATCACCGACAGAATCAGTGGAAGCACTGGGTCCAGTGGTGGTCCATTTCTATTGATGGATGGACTAAAGGGCAGCTGATAAATGCAGCAAGAAGTGGGCTACAGTCAGTAAGTGCACCTGTATAGCAGTACAGCCGATGAGTCTGAGCATTTGACGTGATGTTTCTGTTATTTTGTAATTTTTTGAGTGTATCCAGGCTTTCTTTTAGCACGCTGCAGTGGTGTTTGCAATCTGCTGGCCCATCAGCTACATGGGAAAATGGCAGCACGTGTCTCTTCAGCTCATCAGATCAACCTCTCACGAAACATGCCCTCGTCGACCCCGCGGCTCATTAAAAACAACGACCAGATTTTTAAGCCGGTGCTGTTTTTATTTAAAGTGCAGACACTCCGAGGCTCACAGGGAGCCTAACCAGATGACTCACATTGAGGGCCAAAATGGGCAGAGAATGTCCATTTCAGAGACCAGGGTCGAGTGAAAAGGGGGCCCACTCAACTCCGGCAATTCAATAACATGGGGGCCTTGGTGCTGGAGCAGACGAAATCAACCAAACAAACATAACAATGAGAAAGGCTCAGAGAGTGCCGACTGCAGTGGTCATTGTACGGAGGACCGTGAAGAGTCACTCTCAGGCTCGGGCACCAGTCTAATGGCAGTCCGTGGAGTGGTAGTCGGGGCTAATTGTGTTGCACATTACACACAGATGGCCTATTAAGCCTCGGCCATTCACTTGTTACCTACCTCAGTATTCCTCTTCAGCCACCAAATGGCCTCTAAATTGGACAAAGGAATTCAAAGTGCACATTACCAGTGAATCTATACAACCCTTCAAATGTCATTTCAGATTCATACAAGTCTGTATGTAAAGTCCTGTTTTACAGGAACATTAGTATTTGCTGCAAAGTCATCATTTGGTCCGCTGGCTATTCTAATGTGCAATTCTTTTCACTGCACAAAGGTCATCCATCAAATATCACAATGACAAACATGGCTTACAACAGGAAGACTGGTGTTTCTTTTGTATTCACACTTTTCACACTTTTGTGGACAAAGTCAATCAGGTCATTTCCATAATGTGTCGATTGATTATGTGGTAAAATTATTTTTTTGCTACTGACAAACTAAATCACAGCAATATATGAAATGACGATCCTTTATTTACGGTTCATTTATTATTACTTCATGGATGAGCCCCTCAGTGAGTTTTAATACGTGTATTTGTGTGGGGGGGGGGCAGTCTCAGTTCAATAGTACATTTCCAAGTTCACCACTAAGCTAAACACCGAGCCCTAACATGGTGTTGGTGTTATTCTAATAAATGTCCTTCTCAATTATGAATTTTGAGAAATGATGCTTTATGAGACGTTATATATGCCAGCATCTTATTGTCATCACAACATCACCTAAAACATCAGCCTGTTCGACCGAGCTGCACTACAATCTCACAGCTAATCAATCTAATCAATTATTTTTGCCAATATGATTGAACACACATTTGACCTCCACATTTAACCCATCTAGTGGACACACTAGGCTGTAAGAACATGTGCCCAAAGTGGTGGGCAGCCCTATCCACAGAGCAGTTGGAGGTTAGGTGCCTTGCTCAAGGGCACTTCAGTCATGACCTGCCCAGGAATTGAACCAACGACCTTCCGATCACAAGACCAGATCCCTAACTACCAGATCATGACTGCGCCCCTGCATGCAACTTTAGTGAAGTTGCTGAAATCCACAACAATCACAGCTGTGGAGGTGAAACTCATGTCTTTAATAGGTTCTCACCCTCCTCAGCATTCAAATGGATTTTGGGGGGTTTGTACCAGTGCTAATTTTGACAGGTGATTTTGATTTAGTTTTAGTCTTAGTCTTCTGACTAAAATGTATATTAGTTTTAGTCATATTTTAGTCATTGCTAGTTTTAGTCTAGTTTTAGTCTAGTTTTAGTCGACGAAAACTGAAAACATTTTAGTCTAGTTTTAGTCAATTAAATGTTTAAAATATTTTATCTAATTTTAGTCATATTTTTAGTTATAATATTTTAAATTAGAGCTATTTTAGACTGCTTACTGTTATTTTAATAAAATAGTATTTCATTTTTCTTTTTCTAAAATACTTTGTGTTTATTTAACTTTTACATGACAAAATGTAGTATGTAAATACAATTTGGTATCAACGTGACTAAACACACACATTAACAGCAATCCCTTCACAGCCTCTTAAAAACCAGAAATTATTTATATCTGCGTAAATATCCAGTATAACCAACAACAGACACACGAGAGAAGTCTGCCCTCTGAGCTTTCTGTCACAAACAATAAAGAATAGATTAAGAGGGAAAGAGTTGGGTTTCTCTGGTGTGCTGGCCTTTCCTTATTTCTTTTACTCGTTCCTGTTGCCGTAACATTAGCTAACTAGTTAACATCTAGCTACATTAGCTACATTAGCTTACCTTTTTGTAAAGCTCGTGGTGGTGAGAACTGAGGACCACTTGAGGTTCGTCGTGCTTTTCCCAGTTATTTTAAATCCACAAACTTTGCTCTGTTTTGTTTTGTGTGGGAGCGAAAGTGAAATTACTCCATAAATCACTTCTTCTTTCCATCCAAGCTGCGGCAGTGAAGTCAGCACGTTGTGTTGTTAAGCTTCACCAGTGTGACTGCTGAGCTTAACATGCTTTGAGAAAGTCAGACGTGCGGCAGGTTTATTTTAAAAAGCGGATTACTGGACAAAAACAATCTTTTTGTCCTTCTCTGACATTTTCGTTTCGTTTTAATTCGTTGACAAAAAGTCTAATACTTTTAGTCACAGTTTTCGTTTTAAAATATCAGGTTTTATTTAGTTCTCGTCTCCTTTTCGTTGTGAAAAAATGGTCGTCAATGAATATTTTTCGTCATAATTATCGTTAACAAAATTAACACTGGTTTGTGCGACTTGATTAATGTCTACCCCTGAAGATTTTTTATTGTGATACAAACAATAATGAAAAACAAAACTCTTCAGTGTGCAGAATTATTCAAACCCCTCATGTCAATGCTTTGCACAGCCACCATCTGCTGGAATTAGTCTCTAATGTCTCTATTAGCTCAGCACAGAGTGTGAATTATACAATGATAATTGGGGGGTCAAGTTTTTCTTCATGGTGTAAATGGAAACCAGTACAGCTCAAGCGCGTGCTTCACTAATCTGAAGTCATACAATCCTTACAGTGTCTTGTTTCCTTACTGTAATGTCTACAGCACGTAAATGATAAATCCATTACATCAGCTAATTTAGCACATACTACACAATAACTTTTATAGTCATAAAATATTATACAGCAAAATCAACAGTTAATCCTGCAAAAACACATGCAATGCTATTGGCTGCTATCTTTTATCAGCTTTCTTGCCATTAAAATTAAATTAATATTTTACAGGATCTCTCCCACAGGAATAATTTGTTATTTAATTCTAAATAAACAGGAAATAACGATGTAACTGAAAATCCCCGTAGATAAAGCTTTTGTCCCATCTCATACACTTATTTTGACACTGGGACTACAATATTAAATGTTAAGGGGAGATGTAGGAATGCATTTATATAGCTTGGCAAATGCCTTTTAAAAAGTTTGGTTAGTGTTAATTTTCAAAGTAGCCCAATAAAAAGATATCAAATAAGTCTTATCTTAAAAAATTGACCAAAAAGGTCACTCTCCTCCTGACCTGCTTGCACACTCTCTTTCTGACCTCCTCCTGGCTGCTGACCTCCCTCTGTTTCCTTATTACAATTACATGTAAAACTCACCATTATTACCACTCAGTACTGTATGGCAGCACAGACAATATAGGCTGGTAAAGACTGCATTATCATCTATATGTCCTAATTCAATCATGTTTCAACTTACTCTTTTTTAGCAACAAAAAAAGTGCCTTATCACCACCTTTTCTCTCGCTCATGTTGACTCTGTAAATGAAATATATGCCAAGTAAAAAAAAAAGCAGTCAAAACATTTGAACCAACAGTTACTTCACACAATTAATACCATTTCAACTATCTACACACACACACACACACACATACACACACCAGTTTACTGTAAAACTACTCATCTGAGTAACTAATTCCTCACTAGGTCTACTGCAGAGTATGAAGCATTTAGTTTCTTATTCACAATTCCTTTCTGTCTTAAAACACATTTCCGTTCCACCTTAAAAGTTTCCTTGCATTAAAATAAAATTTCTCTACGTTAAAACACAGTTCCCTTTTTAGACCGTAGAGATGATAAAGTATTTAAGAGTTTTGAGGCTGCAAATGATAACAAGCAAAGAGCCGTTTGGGAGCAGAAAGAGCCGTCTCTTCTTTGGGAGCCGAGTAGAGCCGAACTTCCCATCACTAGTGTCGTTCGCAAAAGAGCCAGCTCTAAGAGCTGATGCTTGGTAGTGAATCAAAAGAGCCGACTCCCATTGAATGACAGCTGGCTCCCAATTTCTCATTAGCTCTGCTAACAAACCTGAGGAAAGGGGCAGAACAGACAGAAGGAATCACATCAGCCCATCCAAACTGATGTGACCCGAGGATCGCGAGTTTGTTGTTTGCCATCAACAGCCGGGGCCCAAGAGAGCAAAAATTGGCCGTGCTCTGTCTGGGTGGGTAGATGGCGCTCTCACTCTCCCTATCACTTTCACATTGCAATGTCCGCCGGCTCAGGCGTCTACTCCAGTGACGGTGTATCAGCGGTGGTTCGAAAAAGAAGCAGTGGCTGCATCACACGAAACGGAGGAGGCTTGTGCTTGCCTGCACCCTCCTAGAGTCAGGGACAGTGCAAAGTGATGGGGAGAAATTGAAAAATGGGGAAGGGTTACATCACCATCCGTCAATCGGGTAGGGGAGGCAATCCGGAGAGGGGTAGTGAAACGTGACAGGGACTGAGATCCTCCCACGTCCGTTCGTGTTCGGAGGAGGCAAAGCACACTACGTCGGTGACGAAGAAAAAGCTTGGTGGCGACTATGTGGCAGTGACCTCATCTGCGGACTCGGCCGCCTGTAACGTTACACTTTCACTATCCCTCTCACTCTCGCGGTAGATGGGTGGGTCTGTCTCGTGCCGGTTAAAAACGAGAGAACCCGGGGCCGAC
>BRDA01005847.1:0-13499 GCA_036984385.1 Crenuchus spilurus | reverse complement strand
AAGTACCTGCAGGGGCCGCTGGGTCACTATCTCCTCAACGTGTCCACAGCAGCGGAGCAGTGTAGCCACTCCTTGTGTAGCTCTCATGGCCGCTGTCTGCGTAGAAACCCAGACACAGACACTTACCTACACTTGGACCCTCAGAACCAAGCCGTGGTGGTCCAAGTAAGTGGCCTGACTGTGACAGGTCAGCCAGGGCATGAGGAGCTGCAGAGGTTGAGAAAGGACTTCAGGTGTCAATGCTTTAGTGGGTTTCAGGGGGACACCTGTGAACTGCAAGATCCTCTTGATCAGAAAGGAATAGGACATACACTTCAGGCACTGTGGGGCTTCTGTCTGCTTCCACTGCTGCTCAATTTACTGGGCTGAATGAGCCTACATCTGTGCATAATGGACACCAGGAGCATAGAAATGCATCAGGCTGCATTAGTGCTACAGTCTGAAGGTGGTGATCCAACAGCATGGATTATATTTTATTTTAATAATATTTGATGAAGTATGTGTTTTTTGTTTTGGCCAAAAAGTGATTTGTTCAAACTAGAAGTTGAATTAGTCTGCAAGAAGTAAGATATTCAGGGTCAGTTTTGGTGACCACTGAAGGACCATTTCTAGTTCCATGAAGAACCTTCAAATAGATTGTTCTTTAAAATTATATTTGAAACTCTAAATTGAATTATTTTTTAGGGAACCTATAGTTTGGAGAAGTGTTTTTATTTATCTAGTTTTTACTACTGTGTAAATAGTTCCTCAACTGTCAACAGATCCTCCAATCACATTTGTGTGTTTAGTGTATAAAAAAAAAAAATTCAAAGCAAAAAAAAACAAAATTTGAGATTGCATGATACATTTTAATTATTTCCATATAGAATCATAATGTAATGAAATCTTTGGAATGTCAAAGATGGATGCTATATGCATACTGCTGAAGACACTTTTGTACTGGTAGAGCATTGCTTTATTTATGACGTGTGCTTTACAAGAGTGTCACTCTGCTATAGAGTTGCTAATGCATCTTTCACTTTTCATGTGAACTTTGTTATAAGTTTATTTGATGACTATCAGCTGGTGCTTCATGAGTTATCAGATTATCAGTGTTAAAGTGATGCATTACACATTCAAAAACAATTTGTTAAAAGAAAATTGTCAAAGCGATCTTTGGAGTGCTGCTAAACATGAATCACTTATGGCTAAAGAACATTTCAGTGGTTTCAATAAAATTTAATCCATTGACATTTCTTTAGGAGGAAACGTGAATTGTCTATTCAAGTGGTCACAATCTTTAGTCCCAGAGATCTATCTTCTTTGAAGGTCCAACTACAGTCTGCCCCACCTGCTCCAGCTAATGGACTACTTCAGAAGTGCTAGGTTGGCTGGATAAGATCCTGATAGTGTTAGGAAATGGGGTGGGTGTTGAAATGCAGGACTCTGCAGGAAAGTAGACTTCTAAAAGGAAGGCTGGTGACCACTGTTCTATGGCACTGCACCAAATGCACCTCTATTTTTTTAACAGTGAGTAGCAGATTGTGTGGTTTGAAAGGCGTTAAGGGTGCACAAATTCAAAGGTTATGCAATGTGAAATGAACATAAGTCATGTTCCCAAGTGAGAGTGTTCCAAGATGAAATGCGAGTGTATAAACACAGGAAGCTCTGAGTCCAAATAAGCACTTTTGTTTATTATCACAGATATGAATCCACTAAGGGCAGATTAGAGTCTTTATCAGACTGTAATGGCAGTCTTATCCAAGAGTTACTCTTAGGCATACAGATAAATCTATCATTTTGTCTTTAAAGGGTAGTAACAACATGATTTTTGATGTTGAGAAATGTTTGAATACGTGAGATACACAAACTGTACTCAGACCACTATACTTTGTGTTGCTGTAAAATGGTGGATCTATTGCTAAAAGACTACTAAAATGAATCTCTCTCTCACATGCACAAGACATATGGAACTTTATGTTGTTGATTAAGTTGTTCCATTTTCCATTGCTGTTGTCTTGCTCCATTCCTTGTTTTTTCATTATTTGCTCTATTTAATAAATGACCTCAATCATTCTAGACAACTGGAACTTTATATGAAGGATTGCTTACTATTTATACCTAGTTTCCTCCCCAAAAAATGATTCTCATTGTATGCATGACATTATCCACAACAGCTAGAAGTATTACTAGTTATTGAATGCAGTCACATATTAAAATTTGGACACTCCTGGTTAAATTATGTTTTCATCCATCCAGTCCATCCATTATCACACCCGCTTAATCCTTATAAGGGTTTTCTAATTGAAAAAAAAGTAAAAACAACCTATAAAGGTAACAAAACTATGCACATTTAATGTGCAATTAGTGTTAACTTACTAAATCTAACAAATAATGTGTAAAATTCAGCAAATAATTTGGAATTGTGCACTAAAATGGTAGAAAATGCATATTTTAGTTTTTTCCCCTTTAGTGGATTTTATCACTTATATTCACTTAGAAAATCAACAAAACATGTAATTTGATCTGAAGGTTTGCATACAGCTGTATGTACTTATTTAATGTGGAACCTACATAAAGACAGTTGCTTTCACATTGTATGAAACTACTACTTGGATTTGGTTTGCAAAGGGCCACCATCTGTAGCAGGCCAAGCCACAATTACAGGCCTCCACATGACAAGGAGTTATATTTGTATTCTTTAGCTGATCTCATTGGGAGTTTTCTTTCTAGGGAACAAACTGCACTGTTGCAGTAAAATGAGAAAAGAAGTGGCCTAAGCTGCTAGATAAACATATTTTATTTGTATGCAAACCAAAGTGATCACAAACTATTCTGTGATTTCAATCTCTTCTTTCACATATAGCAGTATAGTTAATTTATATAATTTAATAACTACTTTTTTGTACTGTTAAGAGAGGTGTGCAGTGACCTCTATTTTTCATGTTTATGGTAAAAAATGCTAGAAACAAACATTGAAATTAAATACAAAAAGAAAAAAAAAGTTTATTACTGTTAATAATTAATAAATTTTAATAAATGCTAATGACTGAAAATGAAAATACAAATCACTGAAATTCTGATTAAGTAGGCCTACAGATAACAATGTAATTATCACTCACCTCAGATTGTATTGTCTTATAATATTAAATAATGTTAAACCATGTTAAATGTTAAAATGTTAAATCTTCAAGGAAAAGTTTTATTACAGTAAAATACTGATTCAAATAGAAGTATAGGCGACATTCACAGTGGTCTGATGTGAAACAATGTATTTGCAGTAGTATGGGAAAAAACAGTGTTTCTTACATTTAAGTTGACATTTATTTCATTGCAGACAATATGAATCCAAGATATTTCATGTTTTGCCTGGTCAACTTTATTTCATTTGTTCAAAAACATGCAGCACATTCCAAAAAAGCTGGGACAGGACAATTTAGGACTAATAATGAGGTAAAAAAATAATCATTATGTGATTATTCAAACAGATGATTCTGAAAGAGTCTGAGAAGTAAAGGGCAGATGATCTCCAGTTTGTCAACAAATGTACAATAAATGTATTAAAATGTTTTAAAACAACATTTGTCAAAGACAAATAGGAAGGGATTTGCATGTTTCTCTCTACTGTGCATAATGTCATTAAATAACTCAGGGAATCTGGAGGAATGTCAGTGCATGAAGGGCAAGGGGGTGAGCTGAACATCCGTAACCACCAACTTCTGGTTTGGTAAACCTTTGTCAAGCATTATAATATGGAGTTACATTCAAAAATGCTACTTAAAACTTTACTGTGCAAAAAAAAAAAAAAATCCTTATGTTAATCATATCAAGAAGTGGTTCTCTGGGCTCCAAGGCATCTGGGCATGGGCATTCACACAGTGTAAACATGTATTGTGGTCAGATGAATCCAAAGATGCAAAGGGCCATACAGACTGTTAGCAGCAACAAATCCTAAAATTAGGGTCTCACATAGTATGGGGTTGTGTCAGTGCTTCTAGGATGGCAGCATTAAATTAATGCATAAAAGTAGGTTTTACAGGAGCATCTTTCAAGTGATGTCCATTTTTCAACAAGACAATGTAAAATCAAAACCAAGTCATGGTTGTGGAAGGCAAGGTATGCTGTTGTCTTTATAGTGCAGTTTTTGACTGTAGTTTCTGCATCTGTCCACTGGGTATCACTCTACACATACTGAGTTGATAGATTCTTATGCATGTATAGCCCCCATTGACTGTATATAAGAATAATACAGGCTTATTAAATAAGTGATTATCCTCACAACTACAGGTACAAATGAACTGTGAACATATTATAATGCGATACTGTCCATAATAAAGAAAAAACAAAACAGAAACTTACTCATCCTGTAGTTATTTAATGCTGTCCGGATGCAGGAGTTTCAACACTGAGGAGACATGTAAAATGTTAATAATACGCATCCCCCTAATAAACTAATTCAATTCAAATAGACTAGATTTTTGCACATGTATGCCACTTCAGGAAGTAATGGTTCCAGAATTGATTATGATGTATATGCAAGGCTCTGCTTATGTTACCTAACAAGATTACATGCAATATTATAGTTAAGTTCACGGATGCTCCAGCTCATTCTATAGATATGGTGGCTGACACAGGTTCCTCTGTGTCTATTTTATCCAGATCACCAAGCACTTTAATGAGGCAAACTTAAAGCAGCATACAGCTAGCTTGGTCATTTATTCAAGGAAAGCTATACCAGTACTGGGATGTTTTGGAGTAATGTCATTGTGACTGCAAACTTTTTTTGTAGTGGACAATAGAACTCCTTTAATATGAACTGATGTGGTAACAGCTTTGAGTCTTCATGTTGTGGGTATTATTGTGATGCCCCCCTGTGCCTACAACCTCTTCTGTTGTCATGCACTTGGCTGCTCAACCTCCTTTCCTAGGCTGTTAGGTGTTAAAAAGTTCTTACACAATATCAAAATACATCAATTTACCCCTTGTATGACTAAAACAGATTTCCACTGTCTGTAAGAATAAAATAAAATAAAATTTATTTATAAAGCGCTTTTTACAACTGATGTCATAAAGCAGCTTTACAGGGTTAGTAATAACAAACACCAAATCCCCAATGAGCAAGCCAATGGTGACAGTGGCAAGGAAAAACTCCCTCAGAGCTGGAAGAAGAAACATTGGGAGGAACCAGACTCACATGGGGGACCCATCCTCCTCTGGTCAATTATAAGTTCTTGATAAATCACATAATCCAATGACATAACCATAATCCAAGAACACAAGTGACTGAAGAAACCAACAAGCTACTAGTTGCTGGGGTGAAGTATTTTTGCTTCTGCTTTTGTGTTCCCAATTGCTGTCATACAATAAAGATCAGGATGCATTGGTATGTGTGTGGATCTTCATGAACCCAGTAAAGTGGTCCTATTCCTATTCCACATAAAAACGCATCACTTTCTGCGCATCATTGTTCACTGTTAGCAAAGATTGAAGTCCTACACTGATATCAGTTTCTGCTGGGGATACTGTGAAAGTGAAAATGCCTTTCCATATGCCTAAGACACAACACAAATTCAGTAAGCCTAAAAGAATATTGAGGAAAGAGAACACATTCCTGCTGGAGGATGTGATGGATGTCACTTAGCCCCATGCTCTCTTCCTACTGAAACCATTCAGAATTCTGTGGCTACACATAATGAATGCTATCATCTAGTTAAAGAAGGTAACTACAATTACCATTTGCCTTTGATGATGTTAAGTCATTTTCTATGCCTGCAAGACAGAGAAGTAGTTTGTCACGCCCCGCCTTTGCCATGTATGCTCCCTGCCCTTGTCATGTGGTATGTCTTTGTTCTATTGAATGTGATAATAGTAAGTGCTGTCTTATCTTGGTCACTGGTTATTTATTAAATAAACCTTCTGTTGGGATCACTACCAAGGCATCCATCTGGTAGTAATTGCTCTCATCTAGTTGTATTAGTAAATTCATTAGTGATTGTGAAGTTACACAAGCCAATTCATGTGGTGAATTCAAGACAGAATGCTCTCATATTTAAATGTATATTACAATAACAATATGCATCTGATGCAATTAACTAAGTTTAGATACCTACAAGACATATACATTGTGAATGCTCTGATCTTGAAAAAGTAACATATATTACAATTGTTATATACCTCATAGACTGGCAGGTCTAGAGCCTGCAAGACAGATAAGTATGGAATGTTCACATCTAGTTAAAGGATGTTGTTAATGTTGTTTTATCCCTCATGGGCTGTTAATTAATTTAACTGCTTGCAAGACAGATGAGAAGCATGACGTGCTCTTGATTATGTTGTCAATTAAGCAAAATGTAAATATTGCTGTATTTATATTAAGAAATAATTGCAAACTTTAATGATGACACTTAGATAAAAAATAAAAATAATGTAATGCTCATGATCTTCCCCTACATTCTGGTGCACCTGTAGTGTATTAAAATAATACAATTTATTAAGTTGAATTCCTAGGCACATAATTTTCTTTGGGATGTAGCTCTGGAATGTATGCAATGTATATGTACTGATGTACTGAAGACCTCTAAGAATTATATGGTGAAGTACTTAAAGACTCTGTAGGCAACAGTGGTTGAAAAATTCATCCAAATGAAGAAAAAGGCAGAGGATCAATTTCAGTTGCATTGTGAAAGATCTAGTAAATGCTTTGGGAAGTCCATTGGTGATCCTAAACTTACACAAGCCAATGCATATGGTATTTACATGTCATTTACCTTTGTTAATAGCAATTCTACAAGAGGATGTGCATGTAATGAGGGTTAATTCAGGCCATGATCTACAAAACCCAGATGAGTACTCAGTCAACCACATATATGAGAATCTAGTGGCACACATTCATAAAACAATGGGCCTTGATTTTTTACTTAAATGCAAAGACTGGTCTCAGAGTCAAGGGAAGAGAGATTTAAGCGATAGACTGTTCTACATTAGCCCTGAAGAGGTATAGCATAGAATATGTTTGAAAGAACAGAAAACATTTTTACACCACAGAAAGGATGAAAACAACTGTATTAGTGTTGACGAGTTTTTGAAAATGTTTAAGTGTGTTTTCACACCTGAAAGTCCGGACCATGGTCCGAACCAGGGTTTGTGTGTTTGTTACTTTGTATGTATTTGCTCTGGTTAGGTTTGTTTTCACACTGCATTTTTGTGAGTGCACCAAAGACTTTTAGTTTGACACATCTATGTTCTGTCAGCATCACTTACGTAGGGTGCGTCTTTTCTAAGCTCAACACTGATTGGTTTGTAGGACGTGCGTCTGACACTTTTATATACTTTTATATACCGCTGCTGCTGTTCCTTTAGTTTAGGTTGCTCTGTCATATCCTTTCTCTCTCATCCTCTCAGAAATTAAGCTGCATGTTTCAGCATTTTTGTGTGTTTAACAAGCTGACTTTTCACATGTTGATTGGACCAAAATTATATTAAACATGTCGTCTCCTTCTTGCTCCATGTGCTACCATGGCTTTTGCTGCTGTTCTGGTTATTTTACTTCTGTTTTTGCTGTTGAATGTTGTTAATGCCTGCATCAACTTTCTGTATTTGCTCCAAAAGTCTGAACCTTCTAGAAAAGTGTTTTCACACTGCACATGAACCGGACCATGGTTCAGTACATTCTGATTGAGACCACCTCTTTTGGTTGAACCAAATGTTGCTCCTTTTGTTGTTCCTTTGGTTTGTGGCCCCTTTCATACTTGCTATTTTGGTTAGAACCAAACTGAAAAGTCTGAAAGTCCGGACCAAACAATGTAGGTGTGACAGCACCCTAAAGGACAGAACACTTGAAGCAGTCCCTCATATATTTATCCAGCACAAAATGACAATTGCAACAGTGAAGAAATATGGCTCTGATTTAATCAACCTTGATGCCTCACATAATATGGACTTGCATTTTATGTTGTTACGGTAAAGTCTGACCAAGGACATGTTGCATTCTTCATTATGACAGAAGAATCAAGTCTTCCCAGTATCTTAAACATTTGTACCTTACATATGTTTAAATGTGTTTGGTAGACCTTAAAGAAATGAATGCTGTAGGCAATGTATTTCCCCATGCTAAGGTGCTGCTGTGTCGCTTTCATGTACTCCACTTAATATATTTTATTAATGAATATAATATTTGTAAAGCCTGTGCTGGAGTTATATGGGAGACTTATACATATTTTAACGTGGCCCTCCAGACAATTTATAGATGGATGTATTTGCAAAAGAGATGCAACAGAAGTAAATATGTAAGTAATGAAGTTAAGGAAATGTGTGAAAGTATGTATATTAATAGTAAATAAATAAATAAATAAATAAATAAATATATAAAATAAATAATGAGAAGACCTGTTTCTCATGCACACACACGTGACAGTTATGTTCATTATATCTTTGCTATATTTTCATATTACAGGCTGATAATTTTGGCCAAAAATTGATGTCATAGATAACCTCAACAAATTAACAGGAAGCACTGTTGTTCCTAAATATCTTGAAACTCCAGTTGTTCTAGTCTAATGAAATGTGAGCAGACTTTGGTAGCAGAGTGTTTCATCAAAACTGTGAGACAAACAATCTGGTGGAGAGGTTAGCTGCATGACAAAAAAGAGAAGTTATTATTTGTGAAGATATTTTTTTTTAAACGCATGAAGTACCAGTTTCTGCATGGTTATGTTAACAAGCATATTTATGAACTTCCACTGCTTTTACATGAGAAGAATAATAAGTATTCCAGATTTGTATCTACCAGTAATTATACGATATGCATTTCATATGTTTTAATAATATATTCAATGACAAATATATTTTATGTGCAGACTAGGTTAATACTGTACTTGAACACACACAAAAAATGTGAAGTTGACAGACTGAACTGCTACATATTTTAACAGACATATTGAAGACCTCTGTGGTGCAGAATGGCTTGCAGATGCAGGAAAATGAAAGAAAAGCAAAATACCACTCCATTGATCACTACTTTATTGTGGTGGAGGAGTTTGCGTGGAAACCATTGGATTCCCTGGACCAGAATAGGATCACCAGGGTCGCACACTGGAGCAAGGCCTGGGGGCCAGACCTTCAACCATGAGGCCCAGGAGGGCGCAGCCCAAAGGAGCTACATCTTCCGTGGGCTCACCACATGTAGGAAAGGCAGGAATGTTGTTCCAATGTACTGTGGACTGGGCCTTGGCATTCCAATCCTTGACTAATGAATCTGGCTTTTTGGAGCACTGAACATAACCTCTTTGGTGGAAAAGGAGCCTGAGCTGGTGTGTGAGGTTGAGATGTATCCCCTTAGATATAGTTGAGCTTACCTCAATGCACAGTAAGAACTCTGGTGTTATTGTTATCTGCTGTTATTACTACTCTTTAAATAAGCATGAGTGATATGTCTAAATTATAAGGTATTTTCAATTCTATTGCTGGAGAAAATATAAAGTTCAGTGATTGTCCTACTCAAACACATCTGCTGGATCTGGCGGTTAACAGGTAAGTTGAATCAAATTTGTTTGAGTGGTGAAATCACCAAACTCTGCTGGACACTTGCCTTTCAGGAACAGAGGTAAAGTACCTAGAGTCCTGGCCTTCCTGTTTTGTGCTCATGTAAGTACCCTCAGACAGTTTACTGCACATAGATGTTACTGATATGACATCAGCATTGGTGATGTGACACCAGCATTGGCCCTGGTTGAACTCCAGTGCTTTTAAGCTGCTCTTTAAGGCAATTATTTTTGTTTTTATCCACCCAAATATAGGCCACCACTGAGTTCATGTTCTCTGTGGGCCCAAATCTTCATCATATCTTTCCAACTGATACTGAGTATCTTAATTGAGAAAGATAGATTCAATTACATGCAGCATAAAACGTAAGCAGTTTTTTGTATTATACAGTGTTTTTAACATGCCTTAATTATAAATAATTTAATCATACCCCTTTTTAGACAATATTGTACAGGCATACATAAAAAACAGACTATAATGAAAAAGTTCATTGTTGTTCATAATGCAATTAAAAAGTAAACTAACATTTTATATTAATTATACATTTTAAATTTTAAATGTTTTGTTCAATGAAGGTTGTAGCTCATGATCTTACTGGTCAATCAAGCACAATATTATAAACAACATTTGTTTGTTGTTTTGGCACTGTGGGCAGATGCTAAATCCTGCAGGAAAAGGAAATGGGCATCACCATGAAGCTTGTGAGCAGATAGCATGAAATGCTCTAAAATCTCTTGGTAAATGGATGCGCTGTCTTTGGTCTTGATAAAACACAATCGACCAAGACCAACAAATGACATGTCACCTCAAACCATCACAGACTGCAGAAACTTCACACTGGACTTTGGACTTGGATTTTGTGTCTTTCCACTTTTTGACTTAAAATATATCACTTTGTGTGTAAGGAAAATAAAATATATGACAGTTAACTTTCAAAAATTTAATTGAGAACTACAATGATCTTTTTCACAATATTCTAATTTATGTATGACTGTATATACTCTTACACTGATAATATGATCTCCTATCAATTTATATACTGTTTATTTAATCATCAAAACCTTAAAATAAGTATCCAAATAATATGGCTTGCAAATATGTACTTTTATATGGTAGGATACTTTTAACTTCTTTAAAAGTACAGATGGGTCCTTCAGGGTAGAGTTGTTGTTTGTACCAATAAATAAGCTTGAATTTGTATTTGTAGGGAGTGCATCTGTGCCTGTTGGTGTTTCAATTCCAGTTTCATAAGTAAGGTGTACATTTGTGTCAACAATGCGCAATGTGTTTGTACATGTGGGCTTGTCCACTGAAATGTCAGCAGTGAGGCATGTGTTTGTGTTATTTGTAGAAAGAAGATTTGTGTTTGTGAGTGTATCAGTTCTGCTTTCAGAAGAGGTTCATATATCTGTGTGTGAGTTGTGGTCCATGTTTGTATTGAAGTCAGCGTAGTAAAGGGCTTTGTTTAAATATTCTGTAGAGGGGAGGGGAGTGGATAAGCAGTTTGTGTACTTTGTGTGCTTTGCCTTTGGCAGGTTAACTTTATGAGTGCTGGTGTGTTTCTGAAGAATGGACCCTAAAGAATAAAACAAAAGGAGAAATAAAACCAAACCTTTTTTGTTTTGCATACACATTCACTTACAATGTATAATGTGTGGTAATCTTAAATGTCTCAAACTTAATGTGTGTAATGTACCTTTTTAGTGACATTACCTACCCATTTTTTATCGTCTCTTTTTCTAGAAGCCATTGTCATATTTAATAAAAAGAAAACTCAATAAAGATTATTTAAACTTAAATAAATAAATAATACAATGTATACATTATCTTTATTCTTTCACAAATTGTATTACTCTATATTCAAATAGTTATGCTTTTTTTAGTCACACATGAAGTTAAGATGTTTTTTAAGGACTGGTAATATGCATGATATTGTCAGAAAAACATAATGTGACATATTGTAAATCACTTTATTAAAAATAATCAGACTAAAAAGAAAAAAATGCTATCACATTGCAGTGTCTTAAAATCTTCTTTACCTTTATTTAAAATGCCTTAACAGCCTCCAAGGCATTTAACACAGTAAATCTCCTTTATTTTATAAGAGAATTTTTTACTTCTTGCATACATCTAAACCAGGTTAACAGTCTCAGAAGCATATATAACAATTGTAATATATTGTATTTTCCTTTATCGAGATATGAGGATTGCCCATTTATATGTCTTGCAGACATCCTCTACATCAGTGGCATGTGTCATTGTAATGTGTCTTCTTTAACTAAATGAGAGTAATCAATACATATCTGTCTTACAGGCATCTAAAATTTGACTCAGAGGCATATAACAATTGTATGGCAAAAATACATTTATCCAGACTATGGATGGATACACTGAGCATCATACAGGGCAACATTTTATGTCTTGTAGAAATGCATTAATAATTAAGAAACTGCTACATTTACATTTACATTTGGAGCATTTAGCAGACACACTTATCCAGAGTGACTTACAAAACTGCTTTGCTGTTTACCAAGGAAGGAGCCCTAGCTAGTTAGTGTAGGATAAAATCCAGAAGACACCTTAAGCTTAAATGCTGCAAATACAAAGTCAGTATAGATGCCTAGATACACAATACTCATTCAGCATACCAAGATTCTTAGACACACAATACTCAACATGCATTGAATGACATTAAAGTAATGATAATAAAGAATTTGCATTTTGCACTATTGGATCTTAAGAAGCTTCTAAGTAGAGCTTCACAATGCTAAAAGAAGAAATGGGTGCAAGAGACAAAAACATTTGAGCAGGGAATTTATATAAAACAACAATTTAACTGAAATAGGCTGTTCATCAGCTGATCAAAAATTTAAGACCATAACTCAAAAAACCTGAAAACCCCCTCAAAACAGAAATCAAAGTGTCAAAAAAAGGACTCAGTAATGAGTAGCTCCACCATTCTTGTTGATCACTTCAAACAATTGTTTAAGCATGCTTGATGCAAGTGTTTGCAGGAGGCTAGTGGGAACATTGCTCGAAGTGTTCAAGATGACTTCATGAAGGGCATCCACTTTCTGGAACTGATGTCCATTTTTGTAAACTTCCCTTGCCATCCATCCCCAAATGTTCTCAATTGGATTTAGATCAGGGGAACACACAGGATGGTCCAAAAGAGTGATGTTATTCTCCTGGAAGAAGTTCTTTGTCAGGTGGGCATTGTGAACTGCAGCATTGTCCTGTTGAAAAAACCCAGTCATTACCACACAGACGAGAGCCCACAGTCATGACAGATGCCCACTGCAACATCTCCACATAGCCAGCTGCTGTTTGACGCCCCTGCACAACCTGAAGCTCTATTGTTCCATTGAAGGAAAAATCACACCAAATCATGTTGGCACCCCCCACTGTGCCATGTAAAAAACATCTCAGATGGGATCTCCTTGTCATGCCAGTAACATTGGAAGTCATCAGGACCATCAAGGTTACATTTTTTCTCATCAGAGAATACAACTTTCTTCCAGCTTTCAATGTTTCATGTTTGGTGTTCCCTTGCAAAGTCCAAATGGGCAATTTTGTGGCGTTGAAGAAGACATGGCCCTTGGGTAGAGGATAGTCCTGTGTCTTGACGAAGAGCCAATCGGATCCTCAGCGCTGGTGAAATTTTTTTGGGTCTACCACTTGACTTTTTTGTTCCATAACCCTCAGGATCATTTAAAAAATGCAAAATGACTGTCTTACTGTGTCCAACCTCAGAAGTGATAGCACGTTGTGAGAGGCTTTGCTTATGCAGCTCAACAATCCTACCATGTTCAAAGTCAGTGAGCTTTTTTGCTTTTGCTATCAGGAGGTCTAGAAAGTGTAAATACTTGACAGAAAATGCCATAGAATACAAATTTTTGTGCAGATTTTGGCTTTTGCTATGGTCTTAAACTTTTGATCAGCTGAAAAAATCATGTTTGAGTGAAAATGCAGTTTTCAAA
>BRDA01005846.1:12491-26902 GCA_036984385.1 Crenuchus spilurus | reverse complement strand
CTCTTCAAATTTATGGTTAAGATTGACTTCGTCGTGTAAATAACCACCTAAGTTCCAGCAGCTGTTTGATCCTTGAATCCACCAATAAATGTGCTGCTTCAGTTAGAATTGGTATTTAAACTTCTCCTCATCATGCTGCTCACATTCTGACATCATCACACCAAGACCTCACCTAACAATTGATCAACAGTATTTCACCATTGTGAGGGTTCAAACAGGATGTTCTCAGACAGAAGTGACTACTGAGTTTAGAGTGTCACAGAGTGTCATCAGCAGGTTATAACAGAGATACAGAGAGACTGGAAAAGTCACAGAAAGGCATAAACGTGGACGTCCTCTGGCCACATCCCACACTGATGCCCGCTTCACTGTGAACAGTGCCCAGCAGAACCGGATGATGAATGCCACACAACTCCAGGCACATTTAAGGGAGGTGAGAGGAACCCAAGTGTCACATCAGACCATTCAAAACCATTTACATTTGCATGCTAGATGACCTGCAAGGGTACTTGACCACACCACCAGGCGCAGGCGGCATCATTTTGCCTGGACCAGGGAGCATTTATGCTGGAAGAGGGACCAACAAGCCTTGCCAGTTTATTTCTATTCACTGATTTACCATGTTGATGTTGATATTGATTATACTCAGCATTGCAGTGACACTGATGTGGTGGTGGTGGTGTGTTAGAGCTGCTGGAGATGTTAAACCCTGTGTCCACTCACTGTCTTCTATTAGGCACACCTACCTTGGTGGTCCACTTTGTAGATATAAAGTCGGAGACAGCAGCTCAGCACAGTTTGTGTTGGTCCTCTAGTCCTGACACTGTTGGCTGGTTGGTGCACTATTTTCACACCAGTAGTCAAACTGAGGTGTTTAAAGACATCAGCAGATCTGTGGTCTGATCCACTGTAACACACACTAACACACCACCACCACTTCATTGTCACTGCAACTGAGAATGATCCACCACCCACATTATACTCGCTCTGTGTTGAAAAAAAAACTAGTGTTGAATGAAAAAAATAAGTATTTAAATTATGACGGTGATTTAAAAAAAAAAAATACAATTTGATGTTGAGTGAAAAAAAAGATTAAATATTTTGAAAATAAATGTAAAAAAAAGTGTTGTTTTGTAAAAATTAATTAAAGAATTGTCTTTAATTGAAAAACAATTGTCCTGTGTATAAAAAGTAATAACATAATCTGATTGTGAATTAAAAAATTAAATAAGTGTTGTTGAATTTTAAATAGATTAAAATTAATTACACTAAAATAAGTGCTGAATAAAATAAAAATAAAATAAGTGCCGATGAAAACAAATGTAAAGATAACAAATAATCATCAACAAATAAGTGATGAGTAAAAAACAAAGATGTGATATTGAATAGAAAATGATAAATATGCTAATAAGTGTTGCTGAATAAAAATTTACAACTAAAAAGTTTGTTGAAGTTTGAATAAATTATAGTGTTATTGATGTTTAAATAAATTATGCCTAATTAAAATGTTGTTGATGTTTAAATAAATAAAAAAAAAAGTGTTGCTGATGTTTAAAATAAATAATAAATATACTGTAGTGTTGTACAGTGTTGTAAACGGAGGAAGCCCCGCCCAGTCTGTGTGCAGTGCTGACGTGCGTCGGTGCCTCACGTGACTCCTGTGGAATGTTAACAATGCAGCGAGTGTCCAACTTTGTATGAGCGGAGAGGAGCGTAGAGGAGCCCAGCATGTCTAATAAAGTCTAAAATCAGCTTTAATCAGACCAGTCCGAGCGTCCGAGGTCTGATTACACTCGCTGGAAACGTCCAGAAGCTCGGATTTACTCTCTGGACTGAAGTTACGGTTCACATGGTAAGTAACTCCAAAGCTTTTTTTCCGTAAAAGTGTGTAAAGAACAGATCTGACTGTGTATTTTCTGTTGTCCGTCGTGCTTTTTGTACAATTAGTGTAGAGTTGACAGTAAAGTTGTGTGTGCTGTGCTGGCTGAGTCTGCTGGAATGCTGAACTGCGTTCTTCTCGCTCCATTCGGACAGAGCTGGACTTCAGGAGGAAAAGGCCTTAACTATCCTATTCTCCGCTTTAACTAACCCATTCTCTGCTTTAACTAACCCATTCTCTGCTTTAAGTAACCCATTCTTTGCTTTAACGAACTTATTCTCAGCTTTAACTAACACATTCTCAGCTTTAACCAACCTATTCTCTGCTTTACTAACCTACTCTCAACTTTAACTAACCTATTCTTTTTTAACTAACCTATTCTCAGCTTTAATGAACACATTCTCAGCTTTAACTAACCTATTCTCTGCCTTAACCAACATATTCTCTGCTTTAACTAACCCATTCTCAGCTTTAACTAACCTATTCTGTATTAACTAACACATTCTCAGCTTTAACTAACATATTCTAAGCTTTAAGTAACCTGCTCTCAGCTTTAACTAACCTATTCTGTTTTAACTAACCTACTCTCAGCTTTAACTAACCCATTCTCAGTTTTAATTAACATATTCTATGCTTTAGCTAACCTACTCTCATCTTTAAATAACCTATTCTCACCTTTAACTAACCTACTCTCAACCTTTACTAACCTACTTTGTTTTTACTAACATAATCAGTCTTAACTACCCTGTTATATAACAAATATAATCACAAAATGATAACAATAATAGTAATAATAATGTAAACAAAATATGTTTATAACAAGATAAAAAATACAAGGAAAAGTTAGAACTAAATGCATAAACAAAAAGATTTTTTTCAATTATGGTTATATTTGCAGTGTATGTATTGTGAATGTGATTTTATTTATTTAATAATAATAATATAATTTACTTTCATTACTAACATTAAATGCACCTCAAAATGTTTTAGAGTAAAAACAAAAACAAAACAGAGGACATATTAAAAAAGAGGCTCAAGTCAGCTAGGCTTAGCACTAAAAGTATAAAGCTATCAGAAATCAGAAGTTTTAAAACAGTAAAATAAAAATAGTGTTTAAAATCAGTTGTGAATAGGGACTTTTAGTATGAACCTGCTTCCTTTTACTGCTAGTACTTGTATTATATAAATACATAATAATAATAATAATAATAATAATAACAATATTATAATGTTTTAGTAGTTGTGATGTTGAAGCTGTAGATGCAGGTTTAAAAAATCTCAGGTGTGTTAATTATGATCAGATGTAAAAAAAAAAAAAAAAAAGATATACAGTTATAGTGTGAATAGTGATTAATAAGTTTCATAGGCTTATAACACTTGTATATTGTGTTCATTGGAGATGGCAGGTGGGAGATAACAGGTCACAATTTTAAATATTTATCATTCATTGCGTCTTTAGTATTGCTTTAATAGTACTGCCTGAACTAGAAAGTGAAATTATTAGATATCTTAGGTATCATTTACTCTGGGGATGCTGGGAAATTGCTCATGTCCCCAACAGCCTTTCCCAGCACTCTGTTGCCATTTTGATTCACGCTGGACAGTTTTTGCTGCAACTCTGCTACTCATCTGGTGGGAAAATAATGGTCTCTGATTGGCCACTGCTTCATTTACATTTACCGCTATGCATTTGGCACGGTGATTTCTACACTGTTGGCATCTACAGTCATCATTACTAATTAGAATACCTAAAAGTAAATGTAAAAAAAGTAATGTCCTTCATTACACAAAGTGACAGATGTGAAGTCTTTTTTTGTTTAATGTTGATCACTTTGTGTTATAGCTCATGAAAAACAGACATTCATTATCTCAAATGATTAGAATATTTCATTAAATGACTATAAACAGTATAAACACTGTGTATCTCTCAGAGCTACAGCTGCCACATTCCTAATATCAACACTCCTGAACCAGAGACAACATCAGAAGTGTCTTACCTGGACTAAGCAGAACCAGAACTGGACTGTTACTCAGTACAAAGTCCTCTTTTTACATTTCATTTGTAAATCAGCTCCTAGAGTCTGAGAGACACACAATCCAAGCTGTCTGAAGTCCAGTGTGCAGTTTCTGCAGTCTGTGATGGTTTGAGCTGCTGCTATTGGTCCAAAGTCAACACCTACCAGGAGATTTTAGAGCACTTCATGCTTCCATCTGCTGACAAGCTTTATGGAGATGCCCAGCAGGTGCCCAGAGTACTAACACTTCTTCTGACCATCATATTACTGTGTCTGATTGGCCAGAGCTATAATCCACACTGATCAACATTAAAACAAAAAGGCTCAGAATGTGTCACTTTATATGTAATGAATATAAAATATCAATTTACCTTTTTGAAATAAATTATGAACACATGACTGTAAATTGGTTGACTTTGCATTCGATGAGAGTCCATGACACATCCCTTACACGTTTCTTAGCTGAGGATCTTACTGAAAGTCATGATGATGGTGTTCCTCAGTGTTTTTTATTGTCATTTTTTAAATATTCAATATTTATGTATTGTGTGTATGTGCTAAACATGCACAATACCATATAATACATCAAATAGTTTTGTGGAAAATGAGCTTCCCTGGCATTCTCTCTCTCTTCTGAGGCAACAGAAATATCAGCCAGTCAGAGTAGCAGCCAATCACTGACCTGCTGGCACAAGATACAACATAAATTTAGCCAATCAGCATCCTCCAATCTGTTGCCTTCATTTTGTTGCCATCAGCAGAGTGGGTCAGTGGTTTTAGGAACATCTGACATTATTGATGTAATGCATGTCTCTAGAAAAGCTAATATTTAGTCTTAATAGTGTTTTTGCTCATTTTATTGTATATGTTAGTGAACCAGACTCAGTTGGTAATCTAATGATACATACTGTACTTTCTATCTTTACACATTTACATGTAATGACAGTTTTCATTAACTATTAGACTTTAATGCTAATTAATAGGCTGGTGGTCAACAGAAAATATGATAAAATACACTAATCTTTGATGCATAAATTAATTTATTTTTTTCATTATTTACAATAAAAATATTTTTCACTACATGTAAGAGTTAGCACTGCTGCTAGGCAACATGAGGGTGAATATTAATCTAAAGCATCTGATATCAGACAAATTTTGGTGCATCCCTACTGTTTTTGTGGCTTTTCATGTTCTTACTTGTGGAATGGAATGCTTTGTGCTCGGACCTGGTGCTGGAAACATCACAAGAATGGGAGCTTAGGATAAAGATCCTGGAGATTGAGCAACGAGCTTGCATCCTGGAGCAAGGCACCACCATCATGCTTGTGAAAACCCTGTTTGTGCTCACAGTTCTACCTTAATGGCATGGGCACGGGGTTAGGGCACTATTCAGCATGCCAACGTTATTCTACTCAGCCAGTCCATCAAGAAGTGACTGAACCCTAAAGTCTGGAGTCACCTGAACCTCTTGAAGTGTCCTCACATTCAGAACTTTACTTTCTTCTTCTCTAAGATCCGCACTAAAGGGAGGAGTCATATGAAAGTGTGTTCATTTCTGACTCTTCTGAGCTGCTAATGAAAGATTCTGCTTCAAGTAAACCATCTTCAGTTACAATTAAGTTGTAAATTTTTGCTGAAATTTGAGACCCAAACAAATAGAACTGAGCACTCAGTTTCTGTGCTGCTGTACAGCGCCCTCTTCTGGCACATCTGGTTTATAAGATGAACCTACATAAAGTCCCTTCTGTGCTGTGCAGCCTGACATAAATGGGACTTAAAATCTGAAAGCTCAGACATTTTTAGTCTTCAGCAAGCATGTTATATAAAATGTAACACATTTCTTGATCACTTGAAGGGTTGTTTTACAAAAAACAACATTTTGCAGATTTCCACCTTAAGTGATGTAACAGTTGCTTACATTAGTCTAAGAAATGTCCCGTTCCACCTTAATCAGTCTAACAGTTACATTCATTTGTCTAATAACTTTCCTGTTCTACCTTAAATTATACAACTGCTGCTTACATTAGTCTTAGAAATGTCCCATTCCACCTTAAATGGTGTGCCAACTCTGGCTGGTAGGAAATGTAAATAAGAAGTAAACCTCAGCTTGGTGATTAGTGCTGATGTTAAAGAGGTTCCGTAGAGTCGTTTTGGATGTAGATTCTCATGTATGCCTAAAAGGAGAGACTGTGATGATGACAGAGCTTAATTCTGATTGACTGGAATATCTGTGGAAGCTCTTGGAAGAGGCGGTGGCACTCAGACCAAATGTTCTGAGCAGGGCTGTTTAGAAAGACTGAGAAAAAATGCTTTTCTGAGTAAACTTTTGGTATTGAAAATAAAGTATCATAGACATTTCATTAAACTCCCCAGTAGACTGGATTCACTTGTGGAGAAGGGGTATAATAGGTCACTGTAATTGTACTGGATCATGGTAGAACTGTTTATTTTTACAAACAAGTCTAGATTATAAATAATGATTGTAATTTATCTCTTTCGGCATGAAGCTGTGCTTGCGTCAGTAGGACATGTGCCTCTTCCCCTCATCCTGTTCTCCGCCTCAGGAGAGGACCAGCGCAGTGCTGGAATGTTCTTTAAAATAAACCAGTGCAGAGGTGCTAATTTCTGATCAATCTAGAAGAGGGCTGCATGAGGTCAGTCCAGGGATGCACAACATTGACCAAATATCAGTATTGTGATTTCATTTCATTTATTGCAGTTTCACGAAGGCAAATCTTATTAAATGTGCATTAATGAATCCTTAATGTGACTGTATTATTCTGACCAATTCTGACTGATTAATACTGATTGTCATTCTCAATGTGGATGAGGTGAATTTAAATATTTCGGCTGTTTTTGGAAGTTAAAATGAAAAAAAAAAGTTCGCTTATTTCAGTTTCCCTTTCCACCTTAAACGATACAGCACGTACATTAATTTGACTCAATACATTTCCCATTCCACCTTAAATGATGCAGCAGTTACATTCTGTTCACAAAGAAGTTCTCCGTTCCATCTTAAATGATGTAGCAGTTATGTTCATTTGGCTGAGAATTTTCTCATTCCACCTTAATTATGCAGCAGGTTCATTCATTTGATTGAAGTTTTCCGTTCCACCTTAATTATGCATCAGTTACATTAATTTAAGTTTCTCGTTCCACCTTAAATGATGCAGCAGTTACATTATTTTGGTTAAGAAATTTCCCATTCCACCTTAATTTATGCAGTTGCACTTCATCATTGAACTGAGAAGTGTTCCTTTCCATCTTAAGTGATGTAGCAGTTACATTCATTTGACTGAAGTTTACTGTTCCACCTTAATTTTGCAGTAGTTACATTAATTTCGGCTAAGAAATTTCCCATTCCACCTTAAACAGTGCAGCTGTTACATTCATTTGGCCAGGTAATATTGACAAAATCAGTATTGTGATTAGATTGTTATATATTGTAATCACACTATTGCAAGATGTTTTGGTGGCTGATGGAAGGTGAACAGAGGTTGGATTATACTCCTCTGATTGGTCAGAATGCTCACAGTAGATAGCACACAGTGATTGAATTGTTTCTTATTTGCATATTGCAGTATCAGTATTGCAAGACCGTTATCATGATAACCAAAAACATACTGTAGCTGTACTCCACCCTCAGCTCTTATATAACTGATCACTTCTTCATTGTCCACAGGCAAAGATGCAAACCAGACCAGAATGGAACCAACCCCCATGTGTGACCCCATTTATGTCGTGGGAGGAAGGGGAGTGTGACCCTTAAACGGTGCGATGCCATCCTGAGCTGCAGATAGAGGATCTGCTACGTTTACAAAAGACATCCTGATATCTTATCTGAGAGCAGAACTCTATCTGTTTAGGTCAGACCCAGTCATAGCTGAGCTTGGTGTGTGTGTGTGTGTGTATGTAATTTTAGTATTTGTCTTCTCCAGCTTTGTCCATGCACTTAAGATGTGTGTGTGTGTGAGTGAGTGAGTGTGTGTTAATCATTGCTTGAGAGTCAGCATTAGCTGCACAGACTAGGTCTGCCCATGAGGCCGAAGACGTTCCCCGCCGCCCCGTACGTGGGCAACACGCGCCAGCGCCTTCAGGAGATCAAGGAAGGACTGAAGCAGCCAGCTAAGCTGGTGAGCCAGGCGCTGCATGGGGGCAGTTCTCGAGGAGAAGGTGGCAGAGGTGGGGACAGTAAGGGTAAAGACCAGGCTGGCAGACAGCAACAGCTCCGACAGCCCCCCAAGTTTAACAACTACCAGAATGCCCTGAGAGAGATCCGCAGATCTCTGATGCCTTTTGCCAACGAGTCGGGTCCAGCGTCCAATTCGGCGCATCCCAGTGGAGACGTCAACAGGCAGATGCTACAGGAGCTGGTCAAAGCTGGATGTGATCAGGTGAGATGTGTGTTCATGTCGGTTTTCAAACATTTTCAGTACGGAAATATCCTGACAATGTAGGAATAAAAGAGGAAATAGGAAGAAACTAAAAAAGACCTACAAAATGATGAAAAGTTGATTGATTAATTGTTTGACTGGTTTGTTAATTGATTTCATTATTTGATTGGATGGTTGCTTGGGTGTTTGGAGGGTTGGTTGATTGGCTGGTTGTTTGGGTGATTGACTTGATTGACTGATTGAATGGTTACTTGGTTGGTTGGTTGGTTGAGTGATTGGTGTGTTGGTTAGTTGGTTGGATGATTGATTGGATGATTGACTGATTGTTTGGTTAATTGATTGGCTGGTGTGCTGGATGATAGTATGGTTGGTTGGTTGACTAGTTGTTGGTTGATCGATTGATTGGTTGGATGATTGATTGATTAGTTAACTGGTCTGTTGGTTGATTGAACCGTTGGTTGATTGAGTGATTGGTGTGTTGGTTGGTTGGTTGGATGATTGATTGTTTGGTTGATTGGTTGGTTGGTGTGTTGGTTGAGTGAATGATTGGTTGTTTGAGTGAGTGGTGTTTTGGTTAGTTGGCTGGTTGATTGGTTGGCTGGTGTGTTGGTTGAATGAATGGCTGATTGGTTGGTGTGTTGCTTAATGGTTGGTTGGTTTACTAGTTGTTGGTTGATTGATTGATGGATTGATTGGTGGTTTGGTTAGTTAGTTGATTGATTATTTGGTGGTTGTTGTGTACATTGAATGAAAACGATGCCGTGAGCAATCGAAAAGGTCCAGAATTGCTGAATAAAATCACTTAATGCCGGCTACATTTTCTTATATTTCCGTGTATGTGTTTTTGTTTCCTGTAGATGTCTTATTTATGAAACCTTGTCACCATCTTTCTTTATTCTTATAAATGTGGGTGGTACCAGGCTCGGGTCTTAAAATATATTGTCATGGACAGATCACAGATCAGGGAGCAAGACGAGTTATAATAATAAATGGAGGAAGAGGTGATTGATGGTAGGAGATACACTATATGGACAATATGGGGTATTATAAAAGAGTTTATCTGTCTGTACTGCCCACAGAAGGCTTTCTACTAGATTCTGGAGCTTTGCTGTGAGGATTTGATTGAATTCAGCCACAAGAGCATTGATGAATTCAGAATGTTGGATGATCACCAACACCTCATCCCCAATTCCCCAACAGTATTGGATGGAGCAGAGAACACAGTTCCACAGCTCCACAGGTCAATGCTGTGCCCTCTAGCCCACGCCTGGCTTTAGACATGGTGCCAACAGGTTCATGTTTAGTCCTATTCAGTTGGCAGCTTCTCTACAGGGACTAGACAAGCTGTGTGTGCATTTGTACATCTGTGTCAGCTGAATGCATTCATTAGAAGGGGTGTACACAAACAGTCCTGCCTCCCACGGTCTCTTCAGAACCGCACAGTGTGGTAATATGATAGCGAGTGCGATCCTTTTGAAGAAAGTGTGTAATAGTGGAACTCTCGGGACAACAGAACACACCTTGTTATAGTTCCCGCTTTTCCGGTTTCTTATCTGCGATTTGTGTGTCGAAATCAGATCTTTGGAAATCATAGATGAGCCCTGTGCTGTGAACTCTTCTCCATTTAACGAGAAATGTGGACAGCGGACATTCAGCGCTGGACATTCAGCACAATGAATCTGCTCTTTGCCAAGAAGTTACATAATACTGAGTGCAGAGATGTTGAAATGGCAGTCAGACTTCACAAGCTAGCTGGCATTTCTGCTCTGTGGAGCATCTTCTACCCTGGAGAGAAGAGGAGGACAGGAAGCAGCATTGTTCACCTTTTACCTAAAGCATACACAGTCATATCAGAACATTATGACCACCCCTGGTTCGGCCCGGGACATCCCAGATGCCAGGGTTTGTAGTAGAGTGTAAAGTCATCATCATGGACAAAGTGACTGATATCCAAAAGGGCAAGATAATAGGGTACCGGGTGAAGCATGGTGGCGGCAGCATCTTTGTCGTATGTTCTAGACATGCCATAGTGAAGGTGTACTGAGATTGAACTTCTCATACCAACAGTACAAGATGCCTGAGGGTACCTAATACAGTCCATGCCAACAGAGTGGTTATTTCTACTATTAGTTAGGTGGTCATAATATTCTGGTATGACTGTATATGAAAAGCAGACAGTTAAAAGCAGTCAGTGTAGCGGTGCTTTTGTTTTGTGCTCAGAAGGCCGCTTAGCAGATGATTATTACATTTCTGAGCTTTGAGACTGTGTCTCTAAAGTGGCGCTGCAGGCCTGAGAGCAGCCCTGTGATTGTGAGGCATGTGAGGAATGCTGTGCTCAAGCCCATGCACAACACCGCTGAGAATCCACCACCGCATGGTGGAATTATGAGGCCTAGCCTGAGGGAGCTGAGCTGCCTCTGTGACAGGCTTTATGACGGGCTAAATGGAGCCTGGAACTGGACTTTTTCACTCTTAAACATGCCATCAGAGTCTGATCTGCATCAAACTGTCTGCATACGCTCACTGGCCACTTCATTAAGTACACAGCTTGTATCTGCATCTATTGTCCAGTATAGCTCCACTGACCATATACAGTGGGGAAAAACTTAGTTGCCCTGTTTGTGTGTTACGTGTCATTTTCATGCTGGAAGACCCAGCTACGGCCCATTTTCAATGCTTTAACATCCTCTCTTTAATATGGTACAGTCATCCTGTCCCCTTTGTAAAAAAGCACCTCCAAAGTATGATGTTTCCACCCACATGCTTCATGGTTGGAACGTTGTTCTTGGGGTTGTACTCATCCTTCTTCTAAACATGGCGAGTGGAGTTGATACCAAAAAGCTCTAATTTGGTCTCATCTGACCACATGACCTTCTCCCATGCCTCTTCTGGATAATCCAGATGGTCATTGATGAACTTCAAATGGGCCTGGACATGTGCGTGCGTGAGAAGAGGGACCTTGTGTGCCCTGTAGGATTTTAAACCAGGATGGCGTAGTGTGTTACTAATGGTCCTCTTTTAGATCCTGAGTTCTTCTTAAAGAAAAACTAACAGGATTGTGAGACAGAATTCTTTCTGGTTGGTAGGTGATCAAATACTTATTTCATGCAATAAAATGCAAATTAATTGTTTAAGAATCATACAGTATGATTTTTTTTTAGATTCTGTCTCGGAGTTGAATTGTACATACGATACAAATTTACAGACCTCTCCACTATTTATTGGTCGGAAAACTTGCGAAATCGGTAGTGTATCAAATACTTATTTTCCTCATTGTAGGTGGACTTTGTGGTTCTTTAATGATCAGGACCACCTGGTAATATTTGGGTGGTGGATCATTCTTCGTGACATTGACGGGTTGGTGGTGTGTTAGTAGTGTTGGGTGATGTCTGTACTGGGTAGTGTCACAACAGTATTGATTTTTAACTGTAATATTATGTTCATAAGAGTTTCCTATCCATCCCATCCATCTTAACCATTCTACCACATATCCGTCCTATTCTATTCATGCTGTCTGATCCATATCCATCCAATCTTTCCAGTCCATTTTGTCCATCCAGTCCAGTCACTCCTACATATTTTATTAATTCATATTTTATTTCAGTCTAAGTAACATTTAACGGCTCTGTTTGTCAGGTGTATCAGGTGGTTCTGAAAGTTCAGGACAGATCAAATAAACAGTGTGTTTCCTTTCTGGAAATGTGGTCGGGTTAACACACACAATACTATAGTGACTGTTTAAGAAGGCGGTCTGGTCTACAAAGGCTACACCCATCTACTGTAGAAACGTTTAACTTTATTAATGCAAGCTTAAATAAATACCATTTCTTTTAGGAAAATATTGTCTTTGTAGGAGAACGGCCGGCTGAAGTGTCCTCCCTGTGTGGGTAAGGATGAATTTGGACACTGTGGGACACACAGAGGAAGTGCCTCCATTCAATAGCAGCTGGGTGGAACAGTTTCCCCAGTGGGCGTGACACCCAGCCGCCTGGGACAACACACACACACACACACACACACACACACACACACACACTGTATGAGTCTTTTTTATATAAGGTTTCCATACTGCATAACATACACTCAGATGTATGTATATAAAGTATTATTATTGTTATTATTAATAATAATAATATAAAGTACATTAAAACATCCAAGTAAATAAAATCTGTTAGAGGATCTATTAATCTATTAAAATTTAATTTGAATATGTATTTGAATTGGGTGGAAATTCTATTCTAAATAATGTAATTTTTCAAAACTACAGACGTGTCACTGATGTGTCAGATATGCCGAGTATTAAAAAGCTTCATTATTAGCTATTTGTGGTATTTGTAATTATGTAATGACTCGGCTGTGGTGTATGACTTTGTATTTTTAGTGCTCTGTGCTTTGCCCGAGGCCTGTGCCTCTCTTCTTTTCTTTTCGGCACATTTCAGCGAAGTGCCTGGGCTGCCCTGGGTCCTCTCCTGGGCTCCGTTGGCCCGATCCTTATCTCGGCGTCTCACTTCGTGAGATACACACTGATGAGGCGACTGGTTACATAATCATCTTTAAGGAGGAAATGTTTTGCTGGGGGAAGAGGAGGGGGTTAAGGGAGGAGATGAAGAGCGCTTTAAACCTCATCCTTTTTCTGAGAGTCTTCCAAAAGCAGAGATGTTTGTTGTGTTTGACATATTAATTTAGGTATTTAATATTTAACCAAGTTCAAGTTCATTTTTGTAAAAAGATACAAAAACACATTTCAAGCCTTTATTGCTATTCTGTAGCTTATAGCTCTGAATAATCATACACAGTAATATGATGGTCAGTTGGCACTGTGGGCAGCTGCTGGGCATCTCCATAAAGCTTGTGAGCAGATGGAAGCATGAAGTGCTCTAAAATCTCCTGGTAGGTGTTGACTTTGGACCAACAGCAGCAGCTCAAACCATCACAGACTGCAGAAACTGCACACTGGACTTCAGACAGCTTGGATTGTGTGTCTCTCAGACTCTAGGAGCTGATTTACAAATGAAATGTAAAAAGAGGACTTTGTACTGAGTAACAGTCCAGTTCTGGTTCTGCTTAGTCCAGGTAAGACACTTCTGATGTTGTCTCTGGTTCAGGAGTGTTGATATTAGGAATGTGGCAGCTGTAGCTCTGAGAGATACACAGTGTTTATACTGTTTATAGTCATTTAACTCACAATCATCATCACATACAGTACCAGTCAAAAGTTTGGACACATCTTCTGGACATTCAGTGTTTTTTCATGATTTAAAAATGTTCTGCATTATAGATTAGCACTAAACTCATCATAACTATGAGTAAACACATCTGTAATTATTTAGTAAACAAATAAGTGTTAAACAAACCAGAATATGTTTATATTTGACATTCTTCACAGTAGGCACCTCTTGCTTAGATGGCAGCTTTCTTGGTATTTTCTCAGTCAGCTTTATGAGGTAGTCACCTGGATTGACTTTCAGTTAACAGCTGTGTCTTATCAAGAGTTCATGACTTGCATTTCTTGCCTCTTAATGTGTTTGAGACATCAGTTGTGTGTCTACTTTGAAGTAAAATCTAAAACATGTTTTGGTTTGTTTATCACTTTTAAGTTTACTACATGATTCCTTATGTGTTCCTTCATAGTCTGGATGACGTTTGCTATTGTCAGTGAAGTTTGGTGCACAGAGCAGTGAAGTGAAAGCTTCCAGACACAAATAATCACCTTCTTGTAATTGCTGTTTACTGGGAAGTGTGATGAGAAGCAGTTTCGGTTATTTCCTTACTCTCCTGCCTGGCCTTCTGCACACATCTCTGCGGGTTCTCCATATGGCTTTCATTTCCACGTGCTATGGAGGAGTGGAGGAATGTGATTCTGAATCGGGTCAAAGCAAAAAGCTCATATAAGAAAACAGTGGACTCACTGTAGCCAACAATACTTATGTCACTCCAACCTTAGAGACAGTTTGTTTTGATAAATACTTACTCGGGATGGAGGTTTGCTTGCCTGGAATATGTGTGTCTGTACTGCCATCATGTCTGACAGACCAAGTTAGATATTTACAGAGTCACCACAGCCACCACCAATGTTCAGCAGCCAGTTCGGACCAGAACTCTCAGCACACTTCAGCTATTAGA